>JANFOE010002875.1:0-51341 GCA_025667525.1 Glebionis coronaria
TATAAAAGACAATTTTTTTAATTTTTTTAACAGAATTTATATTTAATTTAAATTAAAAAACATCTTATTCGGGTCAATCGGTTTCACCTAAACCCGAATCAGACATAAATATTATACCTGATCTCCGACCCAATTTTGAATTCGGTTTAGTCGGGTTGACCCGACTAACCTGAATTGAAATTTCAACCCGAGTAACCCGACCGGGGTTCGGGTCAGGTCGAAAATATTGACACCTCTACAAGTGACAATATGCTATATGGACATTTTGGTAATCATGTATGAAACTTCCTTTTTGTCTTATGTAGAAAGCTGGAATAGATGTACGTCTATGCAATGTAGGTGATGCAATCCAAGTGGTATGAAATTGTATGAGGTATAAATTCATCTTCACATTTGACTGACTCGCTGTATTTCCCACCTATAATATGAGATTTGTCCAATGTATGTATGTACTTATAATTTCATCTTCTCATATTCATGACTTAGTTGGGGCTCGATTGCATGTTACAGGAGGTGTTGTCATGGGAGGTCGAGCAATAGATGGTGAAGCAATTGTTGCAGATTCTTTTTATCGAGTTGGTAAATTTGTGGTATTATTCTATTTTTAAAAGATGGATCAATAGAATTTTTGTAACATGAACATTAGTTAAAATGTTTTAAATTACAAAATACACTCTCAACCATTTTCTTGTGACACAAGATACTTAGAAATGGCTATATATAGAGGCTGTAATTAATCATAAACGGGCCGAACAAAATCATTTTAAATCATTTGTAGATGGTCGTTTAGTGCATCCGTTTGTATATCTTAGTGCATCTGTTTGTATATCAGAGTGTGTAGATTGTAGATTGCGGTGTGCACAAACTAGGCGAAGTTATCTTAAATAAAGATATCAACTCAGATATGTGAAGCAACGAGAGTTACAGTACCTTATTGAGCTTACAACAATGACTAAGGAGGTGGTCTCATGTGCTTATATTATTTTGACATCTGCTTTTTTAAGTTTTCTTTACTTTTCTTACATGAACACGATCTAACATATTGTGTTTTTTTTTCTATTTACAGGTTATGATAAAGTTTCTTTCTAGAGTTTAAAGTTGGTAAAACAAAAAAGATGGCTTGTGGGTATGCTTTCATATATTTTCTTCTATAAATATGTCGCACAGGCTTGACAATTTAATGGGATACCTTTTTTATGAATATAATCAATTCGTTAGATAAGGGGTGTTTGATTTTATGAGTTATTATCTGATCGTAATGTTCATAGGTCCTATACAGTTAGTTTTTAATGTTTAGGGTATATCGAAAGTGGTTAAATTATCACTTATATACACAACTAGGAGCTTCACCTAAAAAGTTCCATGTCGTTGATGTTAGGTTGTCATGTAAGGAGATACTAAACACATACAATTTACTTTAAAAGGCGTATACTTTAAAATTTTGAAATTGTAGTGACCCTTCACAAGAATAACTACAGAAAGTAACGCTAGGGGGTTTGGGTTATAGGTATGGACTGATGTAGGTTGAAATAGGTTCGGTTGATCCACTATCACGTTTATCTGGTCTATTTTGTTAAGCGTTCTTAAGTAATTATTGTGTTAATTGATTATTTCAATACAAAATATTGTTGCATTAATAATCAGATAAATATATTTTGGATGTGTGCATTAAAATAGACTCCGGATGACTTTCAACGGGTTCTACATGTTCCCTTCTTAGCTGTGTTTTCATTTAACCAACTTGGTATCACACAATCACAGTAACAATTTAAGAGAACAAAAATCATATCTGATCTAGCATACACACTACTAGCGTGTTACTATTCCCAAAAGCTGAAATTGACAGCACTGTCTTCTTGGATGGACATACTTGGCTTTTCATTAAGATCAATACATTTTGTTACTAATTTTAATTCAACTCATATTTGTTTGTAAAGTTAGGGCATCCATTCCAGAATAGCTCGTGCATCTGTGCATGTGGCAATTTTTTTTGTTAATAGTCGCTAGGTTGAATATTAATATTTATATATATGTTCATGGGACTAAGAAGAGATTTATTTTTCATTGTTGCTTGAAATTTAGCATGAAGACACTAGCCCACATGTACAAATTTTCTCAGGTTATGGTTATGGTTCAAACTTGTGTCAGATAGTAGAATATCTTTTTCTTTTCCTTAGTCATGATTAAGTTGGGCACCAAATAGTCCTCTCACCGGCACTGACCACCCCTTAGAGTAGCTGATAAGCAGGTTCTTTTGAGACTATGGAATCCTTTTTTCTAAATTTAAGTACTGTTTATCATTCACCAGTCTTACTCTTTGGCATAAAGACTTACTGATCTTGTTGTTAACGGGAAAATAACAAGTTTAAAAAAGATAATAACTTATAAAAGCTATGAAGACAAGAATCCGGTTAATATAAAAGGAAGACTGGTGCAAAACTTTCTTCGCTTATGCCACAACTTATCTCATGTGATGAAGCTATGAATAATTTCTAGTCAGATTTTCTCATTTTTATTATTTTAAGGTTTAGTTTTTCATATAAATACCAATGGACTTCTTAATGGTTCTGTTTTACTTGTACTTTTGTACATCGAATTCAATCATAACATTATCTATTACGAATTGTTGTGTTTAAGTGTATTTCTACTGCTACTTGATGTCTGATTGTTTTATGTAAGTCTACTCTTGACATGTGGAGAACTTGTTATGTGTCATCCATTTGTATATTTTAGTGCATCCGATTGTCTATTTCTAGGGCATCCGTCTGTATATTAGTGCATCCGTCTGTCTATTTTAGGGCATCCGTATGTATATTATCAACTTATAGTTATCACTTTCCATAATCAGTAAGGTCACCTTGTTAATATCCAACTGATGGAAATAATTAACATGCAGGACTTGTCTGTCTAAGGTTGTGACAATCTTAATGATTCAACACAACCTTTGTGCATAATATACGCAAACTAATCATCTTTTGGTAAAAAAAATTAGCCAGAAAGCAATGGGAGAAAGTAGATTGCAATGAAATTTGTGGAATTAGTACCTCTAGTATATACATCCGATCCTTTCTTCTAAACCACCCACAGATCAAAGTCTCCATGTATACTTATAATATCTTTCTTGTATCTTGTGTTTTGTGTGCTTATTTGATGTTATCTGTATGACACTTTCATGACTGCTGAATTTAACATAGCATGGCTTCATGGAGGGCATCGCATACTTAATTTTGGCGATATATCTATTGAAGCTAGTCGAAACCTAGGTTTTTTGCTTAATTAGATAAGACATCCAGCTGTCACTCATCAATATGGTGGTTATCGTTTATTATCAATGCTTATTATATTAATGCAGCTCTGACACTTTCACCAGTTACTTTTATCATCCCTTTATGGTCTTTCTACAATCGCAAAGAAAAGGCCTGCATTTTATGGTGTATACTTCTAGTTTTACTTGGTTTGGATCCATCAAGTGTTGAAAGTGGGCCATGTTTGTAGTGCATCATGCTTTAAAGAATGTTTTTTCTTCCATGCTTTAGATGTACACATTTGGCTGCTGTTCCGGTAACTATTTTCTTTATTATAGGACTCCACTAAGAACTTGATTCGAGTACATTATAATGGACCAATGAAAAAGATGTATTTAAATTTTGAGTGTTTTTTTGCTGTTATATTGTCCTTAAATTGTGTTGTACTTTCTTAATAGTGGTGGGATCGTCTAGTTGGGTCACTTAGATATACGAAACTGGTGGGTTGGCTGAAGAAGCCCTTCGTAAAGTTTCTTCGATTAATTCGTGAATCGCACAGGTACGTTGCTTGTTTTGAGTTACTCATGTTGCTTATAACCAAGTATTTTTGTATATGTCTGACTAATGTGTATTTCCGAATATTGTGTATTTAAGCTATAAAATTGTAACCATGCTTTGCTTGTGGACCACAATCAACGAATCTCGTCGTGGTAGATATTTGAAATGCAAGTTTCAAGGGATTCCGGTTTAGCTGGGCCAGAGGATGCGCATCAGGCATATGAGTGACCAAAATGAGTGAACTTAAGGCTACGATCAAAGCCTCTTGATCCAATGGAAAGTAGTCCTCGCAAGTTGTAACCGTACCGATAATATAGTTATCTATGGAATTTGGAAGGGAATAGAAGTCTTTGGAAAGTAGTAGCCGACGCATAAGATTCTTTGCTCATAATTTTTTCGAGTCATTTAAATAGTCTTTCTAATATATGTCAAGACGTCAAGTATCAAAAGTACTTATAGCCCATGAGACTTATTAAGCGGTTTGATTTGTAAGTTTACTATAATTTTTAAGCTACTAGATTTGCATCTTTACTTTTTTATTAAAATGTTAGAAGTTACTATATTAGAGAACGCTGGCAGCAAAAAAGTAAGCTAACAAAAAAAAAATTTAATAGCACAAGCAGCAGCGCACAAAATACAATTCAAAAAAGAAAAACAACGCTACGAGGGAAAAGAAAAAAAAAACACACGATCAAACATAAGATAAGAAATGAAAAGAATATACAAAATCAGCCCTTAAAAATAAAGAAAGTTACAATCAGGTCCCTCTAGTTTGGATTGAAAAAAAGGAGAGAAGGAGGTTTGATCTAACGGTTGAAAAGAGGTTTTCTAGGTTTTCTATTGAGATGAAGTTTTCTATTGATCCCATCCCTATATATATATATATATATATATATATATATATATATATATATATATATATATATATATATATATATATATATATATATATATATATATATATATATATATATATATATATATATATATATACATACATATATATATATATATATATATATATATATATATATATATATATATATATATATATATATATATATATATATATATATATATATATACATATACATATTAGCCTTTAGACCCGTCCGGTGGATGGGCTAGCTTTAACTATATATTTTTTTATGAAAGTTGAAGTTATTTTGTTAGCCTCAAAATATTGAGTCAAACAAGAATGTTCGGTCATAGGTTTATATTGTAATATTTATTAGAACGTTGTAATAGTTAGCTAAAATAGTCGTGACATTACGGGCTTGATGGCTAGCTTAAAAGGCCTCTTTCAAGGTACTAAGCATTGATTCAAGCCCGACCCAAAACATATATATAGTCCATTAGAAAGCCCGCATGTGGGTGGACTATATAAGCACCCTCCTAGCATGTTAGGAGGGTAGCAAGTAATCATTTTTCTCTAATCTAATTTCTCCTAGTTAATCACCTCTCTCTCTACTTTCTCTCTCTAGAAATCTTCTATCTGTCTTCTTTATTTCTTATAATCAATGATGGTGAAGTGAATAATTATGGGTACAACATTTGGTATCAATCGCCAAGGGGTAGAGTAGTGATTGGTTGTTGTTATTGATTTGATTTGTGTGATTTAATCTAAAATCATCACGAATTGAAATTTTTTTACTGTTTTTCGGGCTCTAAATCTTGATTTAAATCACCTACATAGTTATGGTAGGGATTTAGGTTAGTGATTGTGGTTAAAATCACAAGTTTTTAGGGAGTTTGGATTATTTTAGGATACGGTTCGTCAAAAAGTTGGTTCGTATTAGATTTAAGGTTGGTTGTAATAACTTTCGCAAGAGGGTTTTGAAAAAGATCATATTCTTTCGAAAGTTGTACTTTCGTTAAAGGGTTTATAAGATTCTTACGAATGTGTGTTACGGAAGTTTATAACATTGTTGGAAGTTGGAAGTTGCGAAAGTCACACAAATAAAAAACCTCTGAAACCTATTAGTTCTGAAACCCTCAAAGCTATGAAAGTTACTCAAAGCTACGAAAGTCCTCAAAGCTACGAAAGTTTCAAGTTCCGAGAGTTTCAACAAGTTCCGAAAGGTTTCTTCTTCCGAAAATAAAGTTACGAAAGATGGAAAGAGTCAATTGCTCCGAAAGTTTCAGAAACTTACGAAAGTTGCAAGTAAAAAAAGTTACAAAACTTCCAAAAGATTCTTCCGAAAGTCAAGGGCTCCGAAAGTTATATCTGTTCCGACACATTAATTGTTCTGAAAGTTCAAATCCCTCCAAAAGGTATATTCTTCCGAAAGTTTCTCAGAGTAACGAAAGGATTTTCTACGAAAGTTTTTTTTACGAAAGGATTTTCTGCGAAAGTTGAGTTCTGCGAGAGTTTAGTTCTACGAAAGTTGGTATTCTTATGAAAGTCAGATTTCTACGAGAGTTTAGTTCTACATGTGTTTTTGGCCTTAGAATTTTTGGTTTCTTGTGAAGACAATTTTTTTAGGGGACTTTAACATTTTTCTTCGACAACAACAATCACAACACATCTACTTAAGATCCTTTTTCACTTCATCAATTTTAAGTTTTTCAAAATGGATTCTACTCAAGAGTATCGTGTGACAAACAACAACATCATGGTGGCGGGTAACAAAGACAGACCACCAATGCTTGTGACTGGTCGATATGCACAATGGCAATCACCATTTCTTTGATATCTTGACACTAAACCCAATGGTGATGTTCTTCACCGTTGCATCAAAGAAGGACCCTATACTCTCACTACAATAACCATTCCTGCAATTCCAGTAATCGACTCGATGACCGGTTCCGATGAGCAAACAATTGAGGAAACATATGAGAACACTTCGAAAGAGAAACCTGCTTGGATTGATGCGGAGAAGGAAGTAATCTATCTGATTATAAGTGGGATTGGGGATGATATTTACTCAATGGTTGATGCGTGCTCTACTACAAAATAAATGTGGTTTGCCATTGAACACTTGCAACATGGAGAATCACTTAACAAGCAAGATGTCAAAACTAACTTGTTCTAGAACTTTGGCAAGTTTACTTCATTGGATGGGGAATCAATTTATTCATATTACTCAAGGTTCTACAAGATGATGAATGACCTGACAAGAAACAATTTGCAAGTCTCCACCATGCAAGTTAATGTGCAATTTCTACAACAACTTCAACCAGAGTAGACACGGTTTGTAACTTTGGTGAAACAACAGAGTAATTTAGACGAGGTTAACTATCACACGCTCATTGACATTTTGAAACAATTTCTGAATGAGGCGAATGAACTTCGAGCTGAAAGGATAGAAAAGACTGCTAATCCACTTGCTTTGGTGTCTACCACTCAACAAGTCCAAGATCATCGCTCTCGTGCTCCAAAGTCATACTCAACTACATCCTCCTCACCAATATACTCCACTACATCCTCTTCACCAAGATACTCCACTTCATCAAAGTATTCAGCTCCCACAAGATCACGAGACAAAGAACCAAGAGAACCATCACCATCACCTGAGCCATCATCTGAAGAGGACAGTGATGAAGAACTAGCTCAAAAGGATAGGGAGATGAAACAACAAATTGCTTTCATTATGAAGACCTAAAAGAAAATTTTCAAACCCACCAATAACAATCTTCGAACCTCATCTAATACAAGGAACCAATATGTTGAGAGTCCTAAAAGGTATGACACATGTCAATGTGATGAAAGTCTTCCTAGGTATGGTCGACGTAATACGACACATGTTGAGGGTTCTGCACGGTATGATCGACAACATGTTGAGTATGATACTCAGAGGATTGCTATTGTTGCTGGGAATAGGGAAACTGTTGGTACTCAAGTGGTTCAGCAAAGTGGGATTCAGTGCTTTAATTGTCAAGGTTATGGGCATATGGCAAAGGAATGCAGAAAACCGAAACGAGTTAGGGATTCTGGTTATCATAAGGAAAAGATGTTGCTTTGTAAGAAGATGGAAGTTGGGGTTAAACTGTCGGCTGAGGAAGGAACAATGCTTGATGATACTGATGATGAAGCCTCCGACCAAGAACTTGAAGCACATTACTCGTACATGGCAAAGGTTGAAGAAGTTCTCAACGTCACTGAAGATGACAATGGTCCTATCTTTGATACTGATCCAATTGATAAGGTACACAATGAAGAGGAATATAATGTGTTTGGTAATATTCATGAGCATTGTGAGGTACCCAAATCCATTAATGACACATGTATGATGGAAACGGTTGATAGCAATACCACGCCCGATTCATCATACATGTGCAATAATGAGTCTAAGGATAATCAACATGCAAATGAGTATGATGATGAGGAGGAGCGTATTGCGCTTGCTAACTTAATTGCTTCTTTACAAAAAGATGTCAAAGAAACTAGAAAAAGTCAAAAGCAATTAAAGAAGGCAAACGCTACGCTCACTCAAAATTTTGAAGAAAGCAAAGCTGCAGTCATAAAATCTAGTGAGCTTCTTGCAAGCTACAGAGCTGAGCTTATTCAAAAATACAAAGGGCTTGCAAGGTACAAAAGGGGCTGTTGTTACTACTGTAAAGGATGTTTATGAAACTAAATACAACGAAACTCTTAAGCTTTTAGAACAAGAGAAACGTAATTATAACACCTCTTTAAGTACTAAACGACACAAAACGTATCTTGCTACCACTAAAGTGAATGAGTTAACTCAAAAGATTGGTTTTCTTCAAGAGGATAAAACTAAATTAGTCACTGCGAAGACGAATGAGGTTGCTAACTTGCAAAAATCTTTCAAAATTAAATAAGCAAAAGACATCGACAAAGTCGTGGAACTTGAAGTTCAAATTGATTTTTATAAGAAAATTGTTTATAAAACAAATCAATCTATTCAAACCATGAAAATGTTGGCACCTCGTTCGATTTTCAAGGGTAAAGCTAGTTTTGCTGGTCCTAAGTACCTTGAGCAAGCTCAATCTAAGAACCCGCGACTTTATCTTGAGGAGTCCCAATGGACCGACCTTGATTGTCTTCTTGTTAGGCCTATTAGTGATGAGTCACTATGTTTTGAAGAAGAGATTAGATCACCAGTGAATACAGACTTTATGAAACCATATAATTATGCTTATGAAAATAGTCTTTATGAAATTTTCAAACCACAAAAACAGCAGTCTCGTGAGCAAACATTTTATGAATGTGAACAAATAAGAATTAAAGGGAGACAAATTTTTGCCACTAAGAAAACTAATGTTTCAAAATATGTCGGGTACTTGCCACATCAAGCTTCTTTAAGCAAGAGTAAGCAAGCACTTAGTATTCGCAAGAGCAACATTGAAAATTTCAAAAAGGTTGTTGATGATGACTGGAAAAAAACGTAAACTTTTGAAAGGTGATAAAGAAATTCCTCATGATATAACTGTTCTTGTGAAAATTGTAGAAATTAGAAGGGGGGGTTGAATAGTTTCTTATATTTACTTGTTAAAAGGTGGTTTTCAAAAATCCTTTTTCAAAAACTTAGGCTTGAGGAAATATGTGAAATCTTCTTATGCACAATATGAACAATGATAGTGTAACTAAGCTAATACTAACAAATATATATGCACAAAGAATAAAGAATGTAAAGAGTTAAGGTTAAAGAAAGATCAAATCGAACACCAAGGATTTATAGTGGTTCGGCAACGAAACTCACTCCTCGTTCCTACTCCACTCCTCGAGTACTCCTTACTCGAGAGTTCACTACACAACAAGCTCCTTATGGTGGAGAAAACCGTACACGTCGCTTAACCAATTTCCGACTCTAAGCTAAAAGTCGAGCCCTAATCGTAGCTAGGACCAATCTACACAACTATACTTAGTACATACACAACTTCCAAATAGATACAACTACTTGGATCTTCATAACTATGACACAACTACAAATGTATAAAATTAGATCTTCAATGGATCTTTGGTGGTGGACTCAACACTTCACAAGGATAGTGTTCTTCTCTTTGCACTTGGAGAGGAAGGGATGGAAGAACAAGATTCACTTCTTAAACAAGTAGTAATCAAACAAATGATCAAAGATTTGAGTGATTAAAGAAGAGAGTTTGAATCTGGAAATAGATGTGCAAAAGAGGTGAATTGAAAAACTGAGAATAGTCCACTATTTATAGGACAAAGGGCCAACGGCTATATCTGCCCGCGGTACCTTATCTTAGCCCGCGTTACCTTATCGATATGGAACCGCCTAGGGGATAAGGTACCGCCGGACTAGACTCCGCTCCCTTTTTGTCCTTTAGTGGTGGAGGTCATATCTGGTTTAAAAAATATCCTGATAGAATATTCCTAACCAAATAAGAATATGCCATTTTCAAATTTTCAAATAATTAATTTAATAAAACATTTTCTTAAAAAGAAAGTTTAACCACACTTAATAAAAAGTGAGTTTTAAGAAAAAGATTAAATCACTTGATCACTTGATTAAGGTTAGTACTTGTTTATCCATACCTTAAGTGAAAACGGGTAAAATGAAAAATACTTGAACTCAAGAATTCGTTTTTCGTTGTTTTCGTAAATGCTTGTTTTTACATATTGTCGTAATCAAAACTAAGCGAGATCGAAAAATGCAAGTAACATTTTTAGGCATTATTGCATTAACAATCTCCCCCTTTTTGATTCCGACAATACATAAACTCAATCACACAAAAAGCAAGATTTTCGAAGATGATTTTATTCATTTCTCCCCCTTTGTCGAAGAAAAAAGGTTGCACAAGTCGGTGTTGAAGAGACGGACTTTGCAAAGACTCCCCCTTGGTGCTTACTCCCCCTAGCTTGGGGCACCGAGGAATCGAGATATGATGACAAGCTACATAGAAGGGTTAGTTGAACAAAAGAAACAACCAACAATATATAGCAATAGGTCACAAAATAAAAGAGAAGAAAACAAAAAGACAAAGATCCAAGATAGGTTACTAAAAAAACATCATACAAAGAAGTATGGAAAAGGAAACAAGCCAAAAGCATAAATCTAATCCTAGTTATTCTAGAATTCTAAGATTTGCTTAAAGTTGGTGTCTTGTGGATAAGCAACCAATGCTTATATGAAAGACAAGGTAATGGCGGAGGGTGGTGGTGGTGGCTTGTTGGAGATCTCATAATCAAAGTGAAGAGAAGGCTTGATTAAAAGACTCTTGATGTAGCTCAACTCCTCATAGATGTGTGCCATAGCAAGATGTTGATATTGACAACATTGACAATATGTTCCATGGTGCATGACATTATCATGAGAAGGAGGAAGAACACTAAAGGGTGGTGCTGGAAGAAAAGATGTTCCACAATCAACATTCTTGGTAGGAGAGATGTGATTAAGAGTGTTCTTGGGTGGGTTAGGATTGTAATGGTTTTTGGGTGAGTTGGGATTGAAAGCAGTTAGAGAAAATGTAGGAGATTCAAGGCTTTCATTGGGAGAATAAGACATTTTAGAATGTGAAGTAATGCAAAATGCTTATAGTTTAAATAGGGAAGGCTTAGGGTATTTTTGGGGTGGTCAAAGGGTTTGAAACAAAGATTCTCAAAAATGTTGGAGCAAATCTGGAGTTTCAGACAAAAACCCGAAAAAGGAAGGCACTGTAGGCGGTTCCTTATCTAGGCTGACGGTACCTTATCAATAAGGTACCGCGGTTCACATATGGAACCGCCTGCAGAGGCAGTGTTTGGTGTTTGGAGGAAGATTTTTCAGCAAATCTTATTCTTCTAGTCTAACTTATCATAGGGATATGCTTAAAAGCAAAGATAGACAAAGAAAACATATGCAAACTTACCAAATAGAGATTTGACCAAAATACATGGATTAAAAAAAATCGATGTAGGAGGTGTGTAAGACAAGACCTTAAGTCATGACACAATGATCCTCCATGATTCTATCTTGTTCTTGCTATGTTTGAGAGAATCATACATATGAATTATGTAAGCTCTAGATTAATAGCGAGAATCTAAGAAAAATCGTTTTTAGATTGAATTAACAATGTCAAACGAATTTCTCAACCATTTTCGAAAGAGACTTTGAGAATTTTGAAAAAAAGAAGAGAGGGTTTTTCACAAAGAGTTTGGAAGACTCAATGACTCAAAGTGGTAAAAGAAAACACACAAAAAGAAAGGAAATTAAGGAAGATGTTCCATTAATCCTAGACCTAGACGCAAGTAATTAAAAGGTTCCCTCTTAAGTGGCTTAGTGAAGATGTCGACTAAGTTGTCCTTGGAGGGTACCTTCTCAATAGAAATGTTCCCCTTTTGAACATTATCCCTAAGGAAATGGTGTCTAATTTCTATGTGTTTGGTTCGCGAATGTTGCAAGGGATTCTTGCTAAGGTCTATAGCGCCTTTATTATCGCACATGATGGGAACATCATCAAGAGAAACCCCGTAATCAACAAGCGCTTGCTTCATCCATAGAGCTTGTTGGCATGCTTTTCCTGCACTCACATACTCGGCTTCCGTGGTGGATATTGCAAGAGCGGTTTGTTTCTTGGAGAACCAAGAAGTTAAACAACAACCCATGAAGGTACAAACTCCACTAGTGCTTTTCCGGTCCACATAATCTCCCGCATGATCCGAGTCCGTGTAGACAATGGTTTCTACGCCGGTCCCTTTAGGATACCATAATCTTAAATGTATAGTGCCTTTAATGTATCAGAAGATACGCTTAACTGCTTCAAGGTGAGAGGTTTTGGGAGCCTCTTGGAAACGAGCACAAAGGCAAACACTAAACATGATATCCGGTCGACTTACCGTTAGGTACAACAAACTACCAATCATACATCTATATTTGGTGTTGTCTACCGACTCACAATCATCATCCACGGTGAGTTTAGTATCCGAGGCCATAGGGGTCTTCATTGGTCTAGATTCTTCTAATCCAAATTTCTTTAGCATTTCTTTAGCGTACTTAGATTGACTAAAGAAAATACCATCGTCCATTTGTTTAATTTGGAGTCCTAAAAAGAAGTTAAGTTCTCCCATCATACTCATTTCAAACTCATCATGCATGATTTTGGCAAAGTCATCACACAATTCTTGACAAGTTGAGCCAAATATAATGTCATCAACATATATTTGTACGATTATGAGGTGAGGACCTTTCTTCTTTGTAAAGAGTGTATTGTCTACCATTCTCATGGTATACTCATGTTTAACAAGAAACGCTTTAAGTCTATCATACCAAGCTTTGGGTGCTTGTTTGAGTCCATAAAGTGCTTTCTTAAGCTTGTAAACATGATCCGGTTTCTCAAAATCAATGAAGCCGGGAGGTTGAGCCACATATTCCTCCTCATTGATCAAACCGTTAAGAAATGCACTCTTTACACCCATTTGTTGAAGCTTAAAATCTAAGGCACAAGCGTAGGCTAAAAGGATTCTAATGGATTCTAATCTAGCTACCGGTGCATATGTCTCGTCATAATCTATCCCTTCTTGTTGATTATAGCCTTGAGCTACAAGTCTAGCCTTGTTACGAGACACAACTCCGTTCTCATCTAACTTATTCCTAAATACCCATTTGGTTCCTATAATGGTAGAACTTCTAGGTGGAGGAACAAGTTCCCAAACATCATTGGCAACAAATTGATTTAATTCTTCTTGCATCGCAATGACCCAACTCTCGTCCGTCAAAGCTTCTTTAACATTCTTTGGTTCAATCAAGGAGACGAAACAAAAGAAGTTGCTTTGGTTTTGGACTTGAGATCTTAGGTTCCTTTGATTTAAGTCACCAATGGTATTATTGAGAGTATGATCCCTAGTCTCCTTAATGTTTACTTCTTTTTCAACACTAAGGTCTTCAACTCCTATTTTTCTAACCTCTTTGGCTTTAACTACTTCTAATTCATCCAAGTCGTCATAAACCAATGGTGGTGTCTTGGGTGAAGGAGGGGTTTCATCAAAGGTTACGTTGAGTGACTCTTCAATAACCCCCGAGGTTCTATTTAGGACTATGTAGGCTTTGCTAGTTTGGGAATAACCTAAAAGGATACCTTCGTAAGACTTTGGGTCAAACTTGGTAAGGTAGTCTTTGGTGTTGAGGATAAAGCACTTGCTTCCAAACACCCTAAAGTATTCCAATGAGGGTTCTTACCTTTAAGAATCTCATAGGGGGTCTTTCCTAGGAAAGTTCGAATAAGAATTCGGTTGAGAATATAAGTCGATGTGTCCACGGCATTGCACCAAAACTTTTGAGGCAAAGATTGCTCGTTTAACATCGTCCTACTCATCTCTTGGAGAGTCCTATTCTTCCTTTCAACTACCCCATTTGATTGTGGAGTGGGAGGAGCCGAGAAGTTATGGGTAATACCATGAGCTTCACAAAAGGCACCAAATTGCACTTCATTATCGAATTCCCTACCATGATCCGTCCTAATAGAGACAATTGAACATCCTAGTTGATTTTGAATTCTTCGACTAAAGATTTCGAAGTGATCGAAAGCTTCATTCCTAGATGCCAAAAATCTAGTCCAAGTGAATCTAGAATAGTCATCAACTATAACGAGGGTATAAAGGTTACCTCCATAACTCCGTATGGCGGAAGGTCCAAAAAGATCCATATGTAGGAGCTCTAAGCACCGAGAGGTCGAAACCAAATTCTTGGCTTTGTGACTTGAGTGAACTTGCTTTCTAACTTTGCAAGCATCACA
The DNA here is from genome assembly GCA_025667525.1 of Glebionis coronaria. Classification (NCBI taxonomy): domain Eukaryota; kingdom Viridiplantae; phylum Streptophyta; class Magnoliopsida; order Asterales; family Asteraceae; genus Glebionis; species Glebionis coronaria. Next base: position 14,448 of record JANFOE010002875.1, read on the forward strand.
AAAGTGACTATCAAACTTAATCTTGGGGAGGTGTCTTACCAACTCCCTAGAGACTAAAGATTGAATTAAACGCATATTAGCATGACCTAATCTCCTATGCCAAAGAGTAGAACTATCATTTGTGGTCGCAAGACATATGTTGTCTTTTGACTTCTTATTGACCTTCATAACATAAAGCCCATGCTTTCTAATACCTTTTCCAATGACTTTTCCATCTTTTACGATTTCACTGTCATGTTCCGAAAAGATAACCTTACACTTATTATCACAAATTTGACCTATACTTAAAAGGTTAAACCCTAAGTTATCTACTTGCTCAACATTTTCAATGGTCATGGAGTCAAGAGAAACCATACCTTTGCCAATGATATTACCACGTAGACTACTAGCGAATGTGACGTTACCTCTATCATATGCTTTGTAATGCGAGAACAAACTTCGATTACCCGTCATATGTTTAGAACATCCACTATCCTTAATCCACTCGTCGGGCTCCAAATCAATTCCCAAGCATATCTAGGTAACAACACACAAGATCAAACATTTGGTCCCCAATATCTCATGGGTCCAAAATTGTTAGTTCCAAACATCCCTTGCATTTGGTTGGGATGCATGAATGAAGGAGGGGTTCCCCATGGAAAACAAAATGAAGGAGGGTAGTAATTCATGTAACCATTTTATTGTTCATTATTTCTCCTAGGTGTATTTGATCTAGGTTTAGAGTTATGATTATTCCTTCTAGGTGTTGGAGTTTTACTTCTAGGTCGTGAATTGTTTTGATTATCTTTTCTAGGCGTTGTCGTTCTACTTCTAGGCTTAGACTCATTCCGTACTCTAGGTGGAGTAGAAGATGGTCTAGATAAACTTCTATTACCCATGATAGGTTTACTCAATGGCTTGTAGAACTTATCAATAGCATTGTCGTCAAGTATAGGTAATTTTACTTTATTAACAATAAGATGCTTTGGTTTTTCATCTAACTTAGACTTTTTAGAAAGTTCAGAATTTTCACCAAAATCATCCTCTGGTCGTGGTACCTTATCTATGGTGGTGGTTCCATAGTGATAAGGAACCGCCCCATACAATCTGGGACCGCGTACAGTGGGCGTTTTTTGTGCAAACCTGACTTGTTTTGGTTCACTAGTTGAGGCTTCATTTGAGTTAAAACCTAGACCAAGTCTTTCCTTAGAATGAACTTGTTTGTTTAACATATCATCAAGAGCACTAGTACCTTTCATGAACTTTTCCAATTTAATGGAGGTGCTCTTGAGATCTTCATTCTCTAATCTAAGTTTCTCACAACTTAAGCAACCTAAATCTACTTCTTTATTTTTCTCAAGTATTGCCAATTTCTCCCTAAGTTCATTGATCTCATTTTCAAGCTTAATTTTGGTTGATTTTAAGGTTTATTCTTTTCTATGAATTTAAGACTAAGTTTGTGTAAACTATCATATTTGCCTTCGAATTCAATATCATCAAAAGTAGAGCTATCATTGCTATAATATTCGGTTTCGGAATGTACCTCTTTAGAAGTGTGAGCCATAAGACATTTCTCCTCTTTGGGGTTGTCATCATCATCTTCACCGCTATCGCTCCAAGCGCCACTAACGAACGTCGTGTGGTTCTTATCGCGAGCGGGCTTTGGACAATCACCAATGAAGTGATTTGGATCAACACATCTAAAGCAATTCCTATCACCTTTTTCGTTCTTGGCAAACCGATTCTTTAAGAATGGTTTCTTGTCATTGTTGGGTTGCCTAACGTGTTGACCTCGTCTTTTGAAGAACTTCTTGAAATCTCTCACCGCCAATGCATACTCCTCGTCATCACTTTCCGAGGAACTATCGTGGTCACTTTGTGCCTTCTTGGCTTTAAGTGCAAGAGATTTCCTTTCACTCTTGGTTTTCACTAATTCCGAGTCCTTCAAAATTATCATCTCATGAACCTTCAAGTTGCCTATGAGTTCATCGAGTGATAAAGTTGAGAGATCTTTCGATTCTTCAATCGCCGTGACTTTTGCTCTCCACTTTGGATGTAAAGCCCTTAGAAACTTCCTAACATTGTTCTTGCTAGAAAAACCTTCATCAAGTGCTTTTAGACTAGTAATAATGGTGTCAAACCTAGCAAATGCACTATCAATAGTTTCATCTTCTAAGATGACAAATTGCTCATATTGTTGGACAAGAAGATCGATTTTGCTTTCTTTGACTTGGCTATTACCTTGGTGGGTTACTAAAAGAGTGTTCCAAATATCTTTAGCGGTTTCACACATAGAAATCCTTTCATACTCTTTCTTAGGTAAAGCATTATAAATCACCATTTTAGCCTCATTATTTTTTGAAAGTTTCTTTTTAGTGTCGTCATTAGCTATAAAACCCGCATGCTTTTACCATGCATATTACCTTAAGTTCGTACGTACTAGTTAAAAACTTTCCTAATATAACATGATTACGATTACGTATTAGGAGTTTATGTATTACGTACGTGTTAGAACACGATAAGTATTTTATTTGCACGATCACGTAATAATTATTTAGTAATAATTAATCACGAACATACGATCACGAGATCACGAGCGTAATTAAAACACGAGATATTATTAATTACGTATATATATTTAATACGAGCGTAATTAAATATATAAGTGTAGGATATTTACGTAACGAGAACTTTTAAAACACGAACATAATTAAACTTAAACGTGTACGAAATTACAAGACACGAAACGAGGTACGGGACCCCCACAAGGGAGTCCCTACCCGCGGCCAAACAAGAACAATGGGCCAAGCCCATTGTTAATTTTTACTTAAGGGGGGCTTAATTAATTTTCACTACTCAAATTAGTTTTACAGAAGAATTTCAAGAAAACCTAGAAACCCTTCCTCCTTCTCCTTGGTGTGCCGCCACCTACAAACCACCATAAGGGGGTGATTTTGATCTTGGATCTTGTTGATTTAGTAATTGTTCGTGTTTGTTCTTCACCCTTTTGATCCACGAATACGGTAAAACCTTTTTACTTGTTTTCTTTTTAATTAATCTTTTATTAATTAAGAACACGTGTTGTTTTTCATAAAAACATATTAATTAAACCTAGATCTAACATGTTATGGTCATTAATTAATCAATGGGATCGATCTAAGGGGTGTTTGTTTTGGGCCGTAGGAACAACCGACCCCAAGGGGGTTCGGTTTGTTCTAACCGACCACCACCAAGACCTTTTTGGGTCTTGGTTGGTGCGTGTGGGTCCCACGGCAGCAAGGGGGTACCCCGAATTGGTTCGGGGTACGGTGTTTGTTCAGATCCGGTGCATGTTTTTAAGCCTAGATCCGGATCATGATTATGTTAGTTGTTTATGTTATAAACTTAGGTTAAGAATTAAGTTAATAAGATGTAATTAATTTAATAACATGACTTAGGTTAACTAATTAATTATAAACATGAATTATTTTAACCTAAGTATTTTTATTATTAAGACTTATAATTAATTAATTATTTTAAAACCATGGATATAATTAATTAATTAAACATGACTTAGGTTATATTATTAGTATTTAATAATACATATTTTAACCTAAGTATTTAATATATTTAATTAAAAATATGTCATACTTTAATTAAATATTATAACCTATAGTTTAATTAAATTACATGAAATAATTATTAAACTATATAATATATCATATGACTTAGAAAATAATCATGAAAATACGTAGGCTTATTTACTTAGCTTATTTAACCAGCTTATTTCTAATTATAGAAACTTTCTATTTTTAGAAACTTAATTAAATAAGGCAGCTATTTTATTTATGGAAACCAGCTATTTTTAGAAACTTATTTATTTAAGGCAGCTAATCTATTTATGGAAACTTATTTAATTAAGGCAGCTAATCTATTTATGGAAATTTTCTATTTTTAGAAACTTATCTATTTTAAGCAGTAAATCTATTTTTGGAAACTTTCTATTTTTGGAAACTTTCTATTTTTGGAAACTTTCTATTTTTGGAAACTTTCTATTTTTGGAAAATTTCTATTTTTGGTAACTTTCTATTTTTGGAAACTTTCTATTTTTGGAAACTTTCTATTTAAGGAAACCTGCTATTTTTGGAAAGTTACTTATTATTACACAGTAAGTATAATAACACATGAAATATCAGAAATACTTAATCAGAATGAACAGAATATAGGATTTAACACAGTTTAAGGCTTTAAACAGTGTAAATAGTAAGAACCCACAAATAAGCTAAGACATGATATAAAACCAGCTATGTATGTAGTAAGCAGATACTTATTGCATGTACGTATTTATGTAGCGTTAGTGATTTAGAAGTAGGATTCTCGCAGTTCATCGTTCTCGTTCACTGGACATAAGGTACGGATTCCCGTCCTTTCAGTATGGACATTCTTTCCTTATTAGGATTTCCCCGTATGCAGCCAACTGTTTTCCCGTAGTATAAGTATGAGTTTGATTGCTTATGTTTAATATGATTACCTATAGCCATATACATGCATGACCAGCTTCACCTAGTTATGGAGGTACCATAACCATAACATTAGAGGCACTGATGTTATGACTTCACCACGGCGGAGTGATTGCTCGTGGCGTCCCTTCAGCTTTTGGCCATATATTATTGATGAGATGGCATTTATACATGATCTCATCGTTCTTTTCGGGCTTTTAATGCATAAAAATGTCATAAAATACCATATATATGCTTGTGTTTGTTTACTTGTGTATTTTAGGTATGGATATCGTGAAAAAGACAAAAGATCACAAGTTACAAGGAAAAACGGACACGAGAAACGAAGCCGTACAAAGAACCGGGCCCTAATCATGGAATTCTCAACAAATACCTTGAAGACTTGAAGACAAACAAGATTGATCCTCATTTATTGAAGAAATGACACTTAAAACCCTTGTATATTAATAATTACAAGTTTGGTCCCTTAAGTTTGTCAAAATTACACAAAAGGTCCTTCAACTTTGAAGAAATGGCAAGAATAGTCCCTCAACAAATCAAAATTGCCAATAATGGTCCCTCAGGAAGTCAAAGATACAATGAAGACCTTTGAAGATCAAGAATGTCCAAGATCAGCCCTTGAAATATCTCAAAATGGCAAAAATAACCCTTGGAATCCTTTTTCCAAAGTTTTGTGCCAAAAGTGACAAATGGTGAAACTTATTTACAAAGGGGAATACGTTTTAGGGCTGAAATGCTTTGTTTACCAAAAATACCAAAGAACAAGGGCCAAAGGTGTCTATTTGAAACATTCAAACTGAAAATGCGCCAAACAAACACCTTTCCCCCAAAATCGGATCAAATGACTTACTGTTCATCTTTTACCCCACCCAGAATTACCACCACTTAAACTTAGGGTAAAATACAATTACCTTTGCACATGAGTGATTCACATGTGCAGAAACTCATCCAAACCATAAAACCCTTATTCCCACTCACCATGGACCCCATCCCCAATTCCCGTTTAGCCAATCACATGACAACTTAGCCTCCAAGTTATCTGACGTGTCTAAATCAACAGCCTAGGATCCTTGCTTCATTCCAAAGCTAAAATGAACAGCCTTGATCAACTTGGACAGCTCAAATTCAGAAAACGTCTAGAAGACTCAAGGGCATGATAGGGAATTCAGTTCTAGGGTTTGTGAATAGTGTTTAGCCAGGCATTTGCCTATAAAAGGAGACCTCAACATGTGAGAGTCCCTTTGTTCCAGTTTTAGGCTATCAATCTTTGTAATTCCTTTTTATGAAATAAAGTTTGAATTTCTTAAAATTTTGAGTTCTAATTTGTTATTTACAAAAGTTTGGTGTTTGAGTAGCCTAATTCTGAGTTCCATTTGATTGTTTAGACCTTCCTTAACCTTGTGGTTAAGGCACGTCTAGGTTTGAAAGGTTTTCAAGGTTCAAAAACCTTGAAGTCCTTGTTTCTGAATTTGGTTATTATTTGTGTACTAACCCTTAGCCTTAAGCCTTGAGTTCTTTCAAGCTTGTTGACACCAAGCCTGAGAAGGATTCTAAGCCTTTGGTTGAGTTTGTTTGTTGCTTGTGTTGAAGACATATCATAATCAAAGCCTTGTTCTGCTTTGAACATCAGCAGGCTTTGATCTTCTTTGTTGAAGTACCTTGGTCTTGTTCTAGTTGTTGAACAAGGTCCAAGGAGCATTGCTGGCCTTCCTAGGATGTTGTGGAAGGCAGGTATAAGCTCTTGTTAAGATTCCCCTAAAAATTTCATGTTTATGACTGTTTTGGATTTTGTGCTTTGATTTTGAGTATTTGTGTTTGTGCTGGTGATTTATGTGTTTGATTGTGTTAATTGCTGCCTAGTAAGTGTTGTTGATCATTAAAATCAGTAGGCTATTAGAAGAAATCACAAGTTTCTTTGTTAAGTGACTGATTAAGGAGTGTTTGGGATTACCGCATAAGTTGGATTTGTGGTTTGCTAAGTGCTTGTGTTGTGGTAGCAAGTGTTGGTATCTGTTGTTTAGGTGTATTTGTTCATCTGTTTGTAGGTTTTGTGGGTTTGATCACATAGATTCATTATTTGGCTATAAAATCTTAAATACTTGGTAAAATGGCTAGGATTTTGAGGACACCTAGATCTAAGCATAGGCTAGGGCTAACAAGTGCTAAATCATAGTTAATCACACCAGGGAAGAAGGATTTGAGGCTTGAAATTGGATCAAGTGTCAAGTATATCAGCAAAACTTGTCTGCATATTGTTCTTTGTTCATCAGAAACATTTTGTGCTTTGATCTTGTTATTTACTTTGATTCAGTGTTTGATTTTTGTTGCTTTGTGTTTGTTCTTAGTTTATATAGCTTGTTTATGCATCCTTTTAAGTTTGGTTGGCTTATTCTGCTTAAATCTGCTTATTAAGTGCTTAACTGCTTATTTGCCTATCTGTTTCATATCTGGTAACTGTTTGGCTTATTGTGGCTTATTGTGTGAACCATTTTGTGATTTTATTGTTGCTATTGACTCCTTGTGATTCACTGATCACAAGGGTGCCTTTTTTTACAATTGAATCAAACCAGAACTCTCAAATAAGCTTGGTCAATTAGTCAAAGCAGTGGGAACTCCTTTCCCCTGCTAGTTGCCACTGATAGTATAAATTTGGGGTCAGCTTATCAATAAGCTATAATAGCTTATTCCAACCTGCAACAACTTTATTTTTGTAATAGGTGCTCATATTTTGACCCATTTGTTCATACTGGAGCATTTGGGTGTTTGACTTTAAGGTTTGACTAGAAAACCAACTCCTTTGACTTTTACATAAGTTCATTTGTGCTTATTCTGGCTTATTGGTTGTGCTTATTGGATTTTTGTTGATTTATATTGCTTATTGAGTCCATTTGAAAGCTTTTGCAAGTTGAATCAAGTCCTGAGGTGCATTATTTCTCAAAAACGACTATTTTGTCGTTTTGTGGATTTTTGTTTTTCTATTTTTTGGCTTATTAAGTGAGCTTATTGGAAATTTTTTTGACAGATCTCTTAAGCATCCCAAAAGAAGGTTGTCTGTCAAATTAGAGCTTATGGCATTAGCTTATGGCTTAATGGGCTGAAAAGCCCAATAAGAATAAACTTTGTGTTCAATAAGCTGTGATAAACTCATTTTCAGCTTTTGGGCCATTAGAGTTTTGTTCTTAGAATTGAATTTTAAGTCAGATAGGGCTTTTCCAAGTCAATTGGGCCAAGTTTGACTTTTTGGGCCCAAAAGCCCATTTGTGTTGACTGAATTTGGATTTGGCCCATTTGAGGGCCCATTAGGGGTATTTTGGTAATTTCACTTTGATTTTCTGATTATTTAGGTTAAAATATACTAGTTTGCAAGTTTTTAGAATTTTTTATAATCTTTGGATTTTTAATATTATTTTATTATTATTTTTAAAATTTCACTTTTTCCAACTTTTTACATTTTTCTTAGGTTAAATACATTAAAATAGGAATTTAGCAACTTTTAGAATAATTTTATCACTTATAGATTAATTTTTATAATTATTTTAAATTTTAATAGTTTTTAATTCATTTTAAATAGTTTTTATTAGTTTAAAAATTTCTAAAAATAGTTTTTAATCTTTTTAGGTCATTTTAGAGGTTTACCAATTGAAAAATCTTTATTTGGGCTTTTTGATAATTTATTTGATTTTTAGGGCTTTAATTAGCATTTAAAAATTGAATATTTAATTATTTAAAAGGTATGAAAAATTTTTGATCATTGGTAAACTCTTAGTTTATTATTTTGGATTTTTGGTGAATTTTTGGTAATTTTTAGAATTTATTTTTATTTTGGTGATTTTTAAGGTTCTACGTTTTAACTTTCTAGTAGTGATTTTTTTTTGTTAATTTTTATTTTTACGTCTTCGTCATCTTCTTTTCTAATCCCCTTCTAAACCAATCATTAATCACAAACATTTTACAAGTTTTTCACACACATATACCTTCTTGGGAAACGAACTTTCACACCATTAAGGGTCATTAACACTTGATTTTTCCTAAAGTCATTTGTTCAATACTTTCCACTATTTTGTTGCTCTTTTTCCTAAAAGGGTATACAAATTACTACAATCATTTTGGCGCCGCTGCCGGGGAGGTGTGTCATGATTAATTTGAATTGTTGTTTTTAATATTAACCAAATAGTATTTGTATTAGTAGAACTCTACTAATACGTATTATCGGTTTTCTTGGTTTTTCTTGTACAAATATTATTACTATATTGTATTAAGTGTCACAATAAATTCACAATATCTCCAAAAGTGTGAAAACGCAACCTTAATTGGGATTTCATCACTCAATTATTATATTCGAATCTCAAACAAAAAGAAAAAGGCAAAAATAGATAAATACTTTCGTGAAGCTCGATTTTGAAAAATACAAACTATAAGGTGGGTATAAGGCGGGTATTATAAAATATACCCTAAGGAAAAAGGCTCTTAAGTGCTTTGCGCCGCCTCGTTTCCCCGCTTGCTTGTGAGTATTTTGAGATTGAAGGCTAATCGAGGGTTTTGCCGCCCAAAGTATTATTACGTATAATATATTTGCTTGGTTTTCTTTGTGATTAAAACCTCTTGAACAATTTGGTTTTCACCAAAGTTCTAAAGTCATTCGAAGGCGTTCACTCCACGTGATCATTTTCATTCCTTTGAGGCTTCTTTAATCAAGAGTTTGATTCGAGGAGAGATTTTGTAGATTGTTGTCTACGAAGATACACCTATATCCAAAAAAAAAAATTAAATATCATCAAAAACACAAAAAAAATTGAAAATTCACAAAACACCCAAAAAGAATCTTCTTTGCTCACCTCCCATTCTTCGTGAAGTTTATGATCACTCGTAATCAAGCAAAACGAGCTCGTAAACGACTTCAAAAGCAAGCCAATCAAGAGACGTTGATTGTTGAATAACCTCCAATTGTTGAACCTATTGTAGAACAAGAAGTCGTCATGGCTAATCGTACTATGATGGAGTTGCTACAAGCACCCACCGAGGGTTTTGGAGAGGCTATTGTGATTCCCGCCATCCTTGCGAAGAATTTCGAAATTAAGATGGGTTTAATGTCGATGTTGCAAGCAATTAAGTTTAGAGGTCACGAGAAAGACAACCCGCATTACCATATTAGGAATTTTAACCGTCTCACCGCCACTAGCAAATCTAAGGATGTTCCACATGACGCCATTAAGATGATGTTGTTTCCATACTCGTTGGATGGACCCGCAAAAATTTGGCTCGAGAAAGAACCGCCAAATTCGATTTTGACATGGGCCGATCTCGTTTCTAAGTTTGTGAACAAGTTTTTTCCACCATCTTCACGATTTGTGCAAAGAAATAATGAAAGTTTTTCAATGGCATGGGAACGATTTAAAGAAATGTTACATGAATGTCCACACCATGATTTTACGGAATTGCATCAAGTGGATACTTTTTATAATGGGCTTAATGATCATGAACGAGATTATTTGAATGCCGCCGTGGGTGGTAATTTTTTGTGCAAGACGACAAATGAGGCTTTACAAATAATTGAGAATCGATCTAAGGTTTATAACCCTCGTAACACACCGAGTGTTGCCAATATGGGTTCGTCATCTTCGTCACAATCGTCTCGTAGCATTAATGCCTTACATGATGAAGCTAATGAGGAAAATCGTTTTTTTGATAGATTTGCTAATCTTATGTCCCATTGGAAGGCTCAAGAAGCTTCCAATTCCGCTTCGATTAAAGCGGTTGCTAAGAGTTGTTTATCTTGTGGGGGAGCTCATGATCTTTCCGAGTGCATTACCGCGGATGGTAACACTTCGAGTGCTTATGTAGCAACGGGAACTTACAACCAAAACGGTCAAGGTTCCCGCCAAAATCAAGCTCCACCAAACCAAAATGTTAACAATTATCGAAACAACAACCAAGGTAATTACCAAGGCAATACACGCAATTACAACAAGGGGAATTATCAAAGTGGGAATGGACAAATTTCTAATCAAAACCAAAACCGTGATTTTCAAAACACTACACAAGGTTTTCAAAATGCTCACACTAAAAATTTGCAAGGAGAATTTTTAGATTATGCTAAAGCAAATGATGCTAAATTTGATAACATGCAACGTGAGATGATTAGCTTAAGATCCGAGTTGAAAAACGAGCTAAAAAATGAACTTGCTAATGAACTTAAAACTCATGCAAACAAAATGGAAGGAAATGTCCAACGTCTTCAACAAAATCAACAAAAGATGGAATTAGGACAACATGAGATTAAGCAAGAGTTATTAAAAGCGGATGCTAGGCAATCAAAATTTGAGGACCGAATGGCTAAGATGTTTGAAGCAATCATGTGTAAACCCTCTTCCTCGGGTGGTCTTCCTAGTGATACCATTGCAAACCCGAAGGGAGAAATGAAGGTTATTACTACACGAAGTGGTAAAACTTTCAAGGAACCAATCTCTCGTCCAAGTACTTCTACGGAGAAGGAAATCGAGAAAGAACCCGAGGTGATGGTCGAAAAGGAGCACATTACAATCCCACGAAGTACCGCTCATACCACACCTACGGTTGAACCAATACCAATTGTGGAACCCGAGTTTCCAAGGCCGTTGCCTAATGACCAACCCACACCACCTTTACCCTACCCTTTAAGACGAAACAAAGAGAAAATGCAAGAACGTAACAAACAACAAATCGAGCTTTTTATAAAAATGTTTCAACAAGTGCATTTTGATGTGAGTTTAGCCGACGCGTTGTTATATATGCCTCGTTTCGCTTCCACTTTTAAAAGTATGATGAGCGATAAGGAAAAGCTTTCAAAGCTTGCTAATTGTTCTTCGGTTTATCTTAACCGCATACCGGAAAAAGTTGGTGATCCCGGAAAGTTTCTCATTCCTTGTGACATACAAGATATGAAAGAATGCATCGCCTAGGTCGATCTTGGTGCGAGCATTAATTTGATGCCATTTTCCATTTGGAAATCGCTTTCGCTTCCGGCTCTCATTCCTTCGAACATGTCCATCGAGATGGCTGATCATTCTACGATTATGGCATGTGGAGTAGCCGAAGATGTTTTCGTGAAAGTGGGGAAGTTCTACTATCCCGTTGATTTTATAGTAGTTGACATCCCCGCGGATCCTCAAGTTCCTCTAATTTTAGGTCGATCATTTTTAGACACTTCGAGATCGCTTATCGATGTTCATGCGAGAACTATCACTTTGAGATTCAACGAAGAGGAACTTGTTATAAACGCTACTCAAAACTCGAAACCTTCTCATGTTTATGCAATCGCTACCATAAATCACATTGACATCGTTGATGTGGTTTGCGATGAGTTTTCACAAGAAGTGTTAGGTTTTTCCGATAGCTCGTCAAGTGGCAATCCCACTATTTTGGATCCGATTCTTGCTAATTCTACACCAAATCTCACTCCATTCCAAGGAGGCGATTTCACTTCAAATGAAATCGACAATGAAGATGAGGTGTTGATTAGTGATGATACTTCTATTCCACCATTTCTTTCGCTGATGGAAGTTATGAGTGTTGAACCAAAATCTTCAATCGAGGAACCACCTATCCTTGAATTGAAAGATCTTCCTTCTCACCTTGAATACGCATTCTTGGAAGGTGATGACAAGTTGCCGGTTATTATTGCAAAAGGTCTTGCTAATGATGAAAAAACCGAGCTCTTGAAAGTTCTTAAGGCTCACAAAGGGGCAATTTCATGGAAAATATCCGACATTAAGGGTATTGACCCAAAATTTTGTACTCACAAGATTTTAATGGAGGAGGACTACAAACCCGCAATTCAAAGTCAAAGAAGGGTGAATCCCAAAATTCACGATGTCATTAAAAAGGAGGTCCTTAAACTCCTTGACGCGGGAATGATTTATCCTATATCCGATAGCCCATGGGTGAGCCCAATCCATTGTGTCCCTAAAAAGGGAGGAATGACTGTTGTGCCCAATGAAAACAGGAGTTAATTCCCACTCGTGTTGTGACCGGTTGGAGGGTGTGTATTGACTACCGAAAGTTAAATGACGCCACTCGTAAAGCCCACTTTCCTTTGCCCTTCATGGATCAAATGTTGGAGCGACTTGCGGGAAATGAATTCTATTGCTTTTTAGATGGTTTTTCCGGTTATTTTCAAATCCCTATCGACCCTCGTGATCAAGAGAAAACTACTTTTACGTGTCCTTATGGAACGTTCGCTTATCGTAGGATGCCTTTCGGACTTTGTAATGCACCCGGTACGTTTCAACGGTGTATGATGGCAATTTTTCACGATATGATCGAGAAGTCGATGGAAGTGTTTATGGATGACTTCTCGGTGTTTGGTAATTCGTTCACGTCATGTTTATCTAATCTCGAGCAAATGTTAAAACGTTGTGAAGAAACCAATCTTGTGCTTAATTGGGAAAAATGTCATTTTATGTGTAAACAAGGAATCGTCTTAGGACATAAGGTGTCAAGGCGAGGATTGAGGTCGATAAAGCTAAGGTAGACGTCATCGCCAAGTTACCTCATCCCAAAACCGTTAAGGGAGTTAGAAGTTTCCTAGGCCACGCGGGCTTTTATCGCCGTTTCATCAAGGACTTTTCGAAAATCTCTCGTCCTATGACACACCTTCTCGAGAAGGATGCTCCTTTTAACTTCAATGAGGATTGTGTTAAGGCTTTCGAAACTCTCAAAAGGAAACTTACCGAAGCTCCCATTCTTGTTGCTCCTAATTGGGAATTACCCTTTGAAATCATGTGCGATGCAAGTGATTATGCTATAGGGGCCGTCTTAGGGCAACGTTATGACAAGCATTTCCGTCCTATCCACTATGCTAGTAAGACGATGACCGAGGCTCAATTAAAGTACACCACAACGGAAAAGGAATTCCTTGCCGTGGTCTATGCTTTTGAGAAATTCCGACCTTATCTCGTCTTGACTAAAAGCATTGTGTATACCGACCATTCGGCTATCAAGTATCTCTTAGCTAAGCAAGATGCTAAGCCGAGATTGCTTCGTTGGATGCTCCTCCTCCAAGAAGTTGATGTCACCGTGCTTGACAAAAAAGGAGCCGAGAATCTAGCGGCCGATCATCTCTCTCGTCTAGAAGATCCTCACAAAGATGTTTTCGAGAACAAGGAAATCACCGAAACATTTCCTCTTGAGACTCTCGGTGTAGTGAATTCTAAAGACACAACCCCATGGTTTACCGACATTGCAAATTACCATGCGGGCAATTTCATAATCAAGGGTATGACGACACAACAAAAACGAAAATTCTTTCGTGACGTCAAGTTCTATTTTTGGGACGACCCTTATCTCTTTCGGATTTGTGCGGATCAACTCATTCGACGTTGTGTGTTTGGTGCCGAAGCTTCTAATATCCTTAGAGCTTGTCACGAGGGACCCGCGGGTGGTCACCACGGTGCTAATCTCACGGCTAAGAAAGTGTTCGATGCCGGTTTCTTTTGGCCTTCTATCTATCGTTATGCACACGCACTTGTGAAGTCGTGTGATTCGTGCCAACGTCAAGGAAAATCGTCTCAACGTGATGAAATGCCGCAAAACATAATTCAAGTATGTGAGATTTTCGACATATGGGGAATAGACTTTATGGGGCCGTTCCCATCGTCTCATGGCAACAAATATATCCTCGTCGCGGTGGACTACCTTTCTAAGTGGGTGGAAGATAAGGCTTTGCCTACTAATGATGCTCGTGTGGTAGTGAAGTTTTTGAAGCAACTATTCTCTCGGTTCGGAACCCCTCGTGCTATTATAAGCGATCATGGAACCCATTTTTGTAATGACCAATTCGAAAAGGTTCTAAAGAAATATGGAGTTACTCATCATCTTTCTACGGCTTATCACCCGCAAACGAGTGGGCAAGTCGAGGTTTCGAACCGAGCTTTGAAGAGGATTTTAGAGAGGTCAATTGGAGAAAATCGTGCTTCATGGTCCGACAAACTCGATGACGCTTTATGGGCCTTTAGGACCGCTTATAAGACACCTATTGGTTGCACTCCTTATAAGTTAGTCTATGGGAAGAATTGTCATTTGCCCATTGAGTTGGAGCATAAGGCATATTGGGCCCTTAAGCATGCAAATTTTGACTTGAAAACCGCGGGAGATCACCAGAAAATACAATTGAATGAATTGGATGAATTAAGAGATAATGCTTATGAAAATTCATTAATTTTTAAAGAAAAGACTAAAAAGTTTCATGATTCAAAGATTAAAAACCGGGTTTTTAACGTTGGTGATCAAGTGTTGCTTTTTAACTCTCGTCTTAAGATATTTTCCGAAAAATTGAAATCTCGTTGGTCGGGTCCGTTCACCATTACACAAGTGTTTCCATATGGGACCATTGAGCTAGCTCAAGATGATGGTCCTAATTTCAAGGTGAATGGACATAGGCTTAAGCACTACTTTGGTGGGGAAATTCCTTCAATGGTTGCCCTCGACCAAATCACCTTCCCTAATGATAATTAGCATTAAGGGGATCGAGTCGAGCTCATGACTCGGTAATCAAAAACGAGGTGCCTCGTGGGGGAGATCCCATGCTTATCTTTTATGCTCACTATTCACTAATAAGGGGACTTGTACCCTTTCAACTCGTTGTCTCGTGGTTGTTTGTGATTGTGTTATCTAGATCATCATCATCATCTATGATTGAAGACTCTCGTGTTCGTTTACGTGAGCCTCTATCGTTCGTTTGAAGAAGTTTTTCACGAATCCGTGACATATCCTTTATTGTTCTAACAATTATCTTTTAGCATACTTAATAAACGGCTTTAGATATATTGTTGATCACCCTTTCCATGCTAGATCCTAAGCATTCGACTCTTCGTCTCTAGTATGGGGGTGCTCCACCTTTAGACTCGAAACATTGAGGACAATGTTTACTTTTAGTATGGGGGGGTGAATAGGTACTTGATTTGCTACGCCCTCACGCTTTCCAATTTTCAATGTTTTGTTTTGCTAATAAGGCTAAAAATGGCCAAATTTTAAAATTTTTCTTAGTTTTTATAAGTGTTTTTAAGACACGAATGTATATTTTCCGTTGGGTATAATAAGAGTTAATTTTTGACTTGATGGGCATTTAGAGCCATTTACATTCCTTAACCCGCTTAATTCAAGTTTTGCTAGACTTTTATCAAGGGAACTTTAAAACGCATTCTCTAAACTTGAAAAAGTCCAAGAAAGTGCAAGATCCTATAGGTGGCTTGAAAACCCAAAACTTTGATTTGATATAGTCTTAATGAAAGCTAATCCAAATTTGGCTTAATTTTGACTTGCATGGCTAAGTATTCACGAGTCTCTTTAATTAGAGGTTTTTATATAGTGAAGAACGAGAAATGATAGAGTTAGACAAGTGATCATGCTAAACGTAGAACATGAAAATGTTCTTTCAAAAACTCATGTGTTTTTAATTGTGGCTTTTTCTTCCCATAAGATCAATGCATTAGGAATAAATCATAATTGCAATAAGTAAGGTCGTACGATTTGAAAAGTTACTTAGCCTCTAGCGCAAGATCGTTTAAAAGTTGCTCGGGGTTGAATAGAGTTCATAGCCAAGGCATAACTTATTGAAACGGGACGCGAAGATTGGCGATTATCCAAAAAGGCCCTAACAAGGCATGAGGAGATCTATTTTTGCTAAAGATCCAAGATGATGTGAAGTATCATTATTCCTAAATCAATATGAAGGATCGAGACACACGACGAAAAGCAATTACTCCCCTAAAGATCATGGAGAAAGTCTATCCAAAAAGACCCTAACAAGGTATGAGGATAAATATATCCAAGTCCGAAAAGGAGGCGGATCGTTGTATATCAAAATCCAAAGTAA
Source organism: Glebionis coronaria (assembly GCA_025667525.1). Lineage (NCBI taxonomy): Eukaryota > Viridiplantae > Streptophyta > Magnoliopsida > Asterales > Asteraceae > Glebionis > Glebionis coronaria. The sequence goes on from JANFOE010002875.1 coordinate 30,777, forward strand.
AGATTGAAGAAAAATGATGAAGTCGTGGTCCTATATGAAGAATCTCTCAAAAACGTCAAGTGAAGAAATTCCATATATATGAAGAGAAGACCATAATTTCAAGAACGTCTTCCCAAGATTTGAAGTATGAAGTACATGCCAAATATCGGTCCGAGAAAGGTCTCAAATCGTGAAACGAGTTATGTCAAGATATGAACTTAAGGAGATACATGAGAAGCCATTTTAAAAGATTTTGTCCTTCGGCTAACTATTGATCAAATCGTGCTACTTTGCTTTCGGACTTATAACTACTAAAATAAGTCAATATGAAACACTTGTGATCCATGACAAATAGATAAAAAAAATGCTAGTAACCCATTTCCTTTTATAATAACTAGGATTGCGGGGAGAAAAAGTATTACACAATTTGGACGTATGAGTAGTGTTAGCATTGTGACTTGTACCAACAATGATCTTGTTTTTGCACTTAGCATGGAATGTATGACAATCAAGGATGACGAAGTTTACTCTAAGGGACATTTACTTGTTTCTATTCTTTGACCCTAAAAGTCACTTTTTATGATGAAAATCATACATTATGTCTTTGCACATCATCGTAGTATGTTGCAAGTCTTTTTACTTTTCAATAAAGGAGAATAAAATTGAACTTTGGTGATGCTTTGATACTTTATTCTAGCATTGCGTGAGGGCACGGCAATGGCTTAGTATGGGGGAGTGATGAGATGGCATTTATACATGATCTCATCGTTCTTTTCGGGCTTTTAATGCATAAAAATGTCATAAAATACCATATATATACTTGTGTTTGTTTACTTGTGTACTTTAGGTATGGATATCGTCAAAAAGACAAAAGATCACAAGTTACAAGGAAAAACGGACACGAGAAACGAAGCCGTACAAAGAACCGGGCCCTAATCATGGAATTCTCAACAAATACCTTGAAGACTTGAAGACAAACAAGATTGATCCTCATTTATTGAAGAAATGACACTTAAAACCCTTATATATTAATAATTACAAGTTTGGTCCCTTAAGTTTGTCAAAATTACACAAAAGGTCCTTCAACTTTGAAGAAATGGCAAGAATAGTCCCTCAACAAATCAAAATTGCTAATAATGGTCCCTCATGAAGTCAAAGATACAATAAAGACCTTTGAAGATCAAGAATGTCCAAGATCAGCCCTTGAAATATCTCAAAATGGCAAAAATAACCCTTGAAATCCTTTTTCCAAAGTTTTATGCCAAAAGTGACAAATGGTGAAACTTATTTACAAAGGGGAATACGTTTTAGGGCTGAAATGCTTTGTTTACCAAAAATACCAAAGAACAAGGGCCAAAGGTGTTCATTTGAAACATTCAAACTGAAAATGCGCCAAACAAACACCTTTCCCCCAAAATCGGATCAAATGACTTACTGTTCATCTTTTACCCCACCCAGAATTACCACCACTTAAACTTAGGGTAAAATACAATTACCTTTGCACATGAGTGATTCACATGTGTAGAAACTCATCCAAACCATAAAACCCTTATTCCCACTCACCATGGACCCCACCCCCAATTCCCGTTTAGCCAATCACATGAGAACTTAGCCTCCAAGTTATCTGACGTGTCCAAATCAACAGCCTAGGATCCTTGCTTCATTCCAAAGCTAAAATGAACAGCCTTGATCAACTTGGACAGTTCAAATTCAGAAAACGTCTAGAAGACTCAAGGGCATAATAGGGAATTCAGTTCTAGGGTTTGTAAATAGTGTTTAGCCAGGCATTTGCCTATAAAAGGAGACCTCAACATGTGAGAGTCCCTTTGTTCCAGTTTTAGGCTATCAATCTTTGTAATTCCTTTTTATGAAATAAAGTTTGAATTTCTTAAAATTTTGAGTTCTAATTTGTTATTTATAAAAGTTTGGTGTTTGAGTAGCCTAATTCTGAGTTCCATTTGATTGTTTAGACCTTCCTTAACCTTGTGGTTAAGGCACGTCTAGGTTTGAAAGGTTTTCAAGGTTCAAAAACCTTGAAGTCCTTGTTTCTGAATTTGGTTATTATTTGTGTACTAACCCTTAGCCTTAAGCCTTGAGTTCTTTCAAGCTTGTTGACACCAAGCCTGATAAGGATTCTAAGCCTTTGGTTGAGTTTGTTTGTTGCTTGTGTTGAAGACATATCATAATCAAAGCCTTGTTCTGCTTTGAACATCAGCAGGCTTTGATCTTCTTTGTTGAAGTACCTTGGTCTTGTTCTAGTTGTTGAACAAGGTCCAAGGAGCATTGCTGGCCTTCCTAGGATGTTGTGGAAGGCAGGTATAAGCTCTTGTTAAGATTCCCCTAAAAATTTCATGTTTATGACTGTTTTGGATTTTGTGCTTTGATTTTGAGTATTTGTGTTTGTGCTGGTGATTTATGTGTTTGATTGTGTTAATTGCTGCCTAGTAAGTGTTGTTGATCATTAAAATCAGTAGGTTATTAGAAGAAATCACAAGTTTCTTTGTTAATTGACTGATTAAGGAGTGTTTGGGATTACTGCATAAGTTGGATTTGTGGTTTGCTAAGTGCTTGTGTTGTGGTAGCAAGTGTTGGTATCTGTTGTTTAGGTGCATTTGTTCATCTGTTTGCAGGTTTTGTGGGTTTGATCACATAGATTCATTATTTGGCTATAAAATCTTAAATACTTGGTAAAATTGGCTAGGATTTTAAGGACACCTAGATCTAAGCATAGGCTAGGGCTAACAAGTGCTAAATCATAGTTAATCACACCAGGGAAGAAGGATTTGAGGCTTAAAATTGGATCAAGTGTCAAGTATATCAGCAAAACTTGTCTGCATATTGTTCTTTGTTCATCAGAAACATTTTGTGCTTTGATCTTGCTATTTACTTTGATTCAGTGTTTCATTTTTGTTGCTTTGTGTTTTTTCTTAATTTATATAGCTTGTTTATGCATCCTGTTAAGTTTGGTTGGCTTATTCTGCTTAAATCTGCTTATTAACTGCTTAACTGCTTATTTGCCTATCTGGTGCATATCTGGTAACTGTTTGGCTTATTGTGGCTTATTGTGTGAACCATTTTGTGATTTTATTGTTGCTATTAACTCCTTGTGATTCACTTGTCACAAAGGTGCCTTTGTTTCCAATTGAATCAAACCAGAACTCTCAAATAAGCTTGGTCAATTAGTCAAAGCAGTGGGAACTCCTTTCCCCTGCTAGTTGCCACTGATAGTATAAATTTGGGGTCAGCTTATCAATAAGCTATAATAGCTTATTCCAACCTACAACAACTTTATTTTTGTAATAGGTGCTCATATTTTGACCCATTTGTTCATACTGGAGCATTTGGGTGTTTGACTTTAAGGTTTGACTAGAAAACCAACTCCTTTGACTTTTACATAAGTTCATTTGTGCTTATTCTAGCTTATTGGTTGTGCTTATTGGATTTTTGTTGATTGATATTGCTTATTGAGTCCATTTGAAAGCTTTTGCAAGTTGAATCAAGTCCTGAGGTGCATTATTTCTCAAAAACGACTATTTTGTCGTTTTGTGGATTTTTGTTTTTCTATTTTTTGGCTTATTAAGTGAGCTTATTGGAAATTTCTTTTGACAGATCTCTTAAGCATCCCAAAAGAAGGTTGTGTGTCAAATTGGAGCTTATGGCATTAGCTTATGGCTTAATGGGCTGAAAAGCCCAATAAGAATAAACTTTGTGTTCGATAAGCTGTGATAAGCTCATTTTCAGCTTTTGGGCCTTTAGAGTTTTGTTCTTAGAATTGAATTTTAAGTCAGATAGGGCTTTTCCAAGTCAATTGGGCCAAGTTTGACTTTTTGGGCCCAAAAGCCCATTTGTGTTGACTGAATTTGGATTTGGCCCATTTGAGGGCCCATTAGGGGTATTTTGGTAATTTCACTTTGATTTTCTGATTATTTAGGTTAAAATAAACTAGTTTGCAAGTTTTTAGAATTTTTTATAATCTTTGGATTTTTAATATTATTTTATTATTATTTTTAAAATTTCACTTTTTCCAACTTTTTACATTTTTCTTAGGTTAAATACATTAAAATAGGAATTTAGCAACTTTTAGAATAATTTTATCACTTATAGATTAATTTTTATAATTATTTTAAGTTTTAATAGTTTTTAATTCATTTTAAATAGTTTTTATTAGTTTAAAAGATTCTAAAAATATTTTTTAATCTTTTTAGGTCATTTTAGAGGTTTACCAATTGAAAAATCTTTATTTGGGCTTTTTGATAATTTATTTGATTTTTAGGGCTTTAATTAGCATTTAAAAATTGAATATTTAATTATTTAAAAGGTTTGAAAAAGTTTTGATGATTGGTAAACTCTTAGTTTATTATTTTTTATTTTTGGTGAATTTTTGGTAATTTTTAGAATTTATTTTTATTTTGGTGATTTTTAAGGTTCTACGTTTTAACTTTCTAGTAGTGATTTTTTTTGTTAATTTTTATTTTTACGTCTTCGTCATCTTCTTTTCTAATCCCCTTCTAAACCAATCATTAATCACAAACAATTACAAGTTTTTCACACACATATACCTCCTTGGGAAACGAACTTTCACACCATTAAGGGTCATTAACACTTGATTTTTCCTAAAGTCATTTGTTCAATACTTTCCACTATTTTGTTGGTCTTTTTCCTAAAAGGGTATACAAATTACTACAATCAATTATATTTATCATGTGGGGCGTATGGGTGCATCCTAGTTACACGTTTTTATTCAGGATTACATGGTGAATGTGGTGTGTGCCTTGCATCCTTCACAAGGAGCTGATCCCTCCTACCCATTAAACCAGTATATTAAATTAGAGGCAGCCCCTCTAATTTGCATGATGAGGTCACCCCTCCAATTATTCATGCACGGTGGATATTCATGACCTATATTGGCTAAATGGTAAAATATGACAAACAGTTTTTATAAGCTAAACATAAGACTTTCAAACTATAAAACCAGTTTTATTAAGACTTAACCAGGTTACTCGAGGCTTAGTTTCTTCCGCTGTTATTATGTTATATGCTTGTCCTATTCATGCTTTATTGTACATCCGTGCACTGAGCGTATTGCTCAGATGTTTTCCTTTTCTATGTTCCCAAAATGGCAGGTACTCAGGGACGCTCGTAGACATTAAGAGTACGTGCATATAGACTGGAAGCTGTCTAGCCTTCTTTACATTATGAATTTCCTTTCTTTATGATATTTATGCTTTGGACATTGTTTCGTCCTTTTCCTTTACTATACTATGTTTGTGTGTGATGAGCTTTACTTTTGGACTATCGATGTTTGATTCCGGTATTTTCCTTTATATGGTCAAGTAATGTTTAGACATTTTACCTTGTATGCTTTGATGACACGCCATAATTACTGTGATATTTCCATTTCCAAAATGGGGTGTTACATTAGCTTTGTCAAAAGTGACCAATTCTTTTGTTTTAGAAACTTCATTAAATTGATAGGGTAAAAAATCACCATTGGCAATAACATGCCAAAGATCTAAATCTTTTGATTTCACATAAGTTTCAAATCAAATTTTTCCATAAATAAAACTATCGGTTTCAAAAAGTGGTGGTCTTTGCATAGATTGCTCTTCTAGGTATTTGTTGGAATCCATAGATCGATTCAAGTTTTAAAATATAATATACTTTAAAAAATTCTTGAGCAACCCGCTCTGATACCAATTGTAGAAACTAGAGGGGGGGTTGAATAGTTTCTTATATTTACTTGTTAAAAGGTGGTTTTTAAAAATCCTTTTTCAAAAACTTAGGCTTGAGGAAATATGTGAAATCTTCTTATGCACAATATGAACAATGATAGTGTAACTAAGCTAATACTAACAAATATATATACACAAAGAATAAAGAATGTAAAGAGTTAAGGGTAAAGAAAGATCAAACCGAACACCAAGGATTTATAGTGGTTCGGCAACGAAGCTCACTCCTCGTTCCTACTCCACTCCTCGAGTACTCCTTACTCGAGAGTTCACTACACAACAAGCTCCTTATGGTGGAGAAAACCGTACACGTCGCTTAACCAATTTTCGACTCTAAGCTAAAAGTCGAGCCCTAATCGTAGCTAGGACCAATCTACACAACTATACTTAGTACATACAAAACGGCAGGTACTCAGGGACGCTCGTAGACATTAAGAGTACGTGCATATGGACTGGAAGCTGTCTAGCCTTCTTTACATTATGCATTTCCTTTCTTTATGATATTTATGCTTTGGACATTGTTTCGTCCTTTTCCTTTACTATACTATGTTTGTGTGTGATGAGCTTTACTTTTGGACTATCGATGTTTGATTCCGGTATTTTCCTTTATATGGTCAAGTAATGTTTAGACATTTTACCTTGTATGCTTTGATGACACGCCATAATTATTGTGATATTTCCATTTCCAAAATGGGGTGTTACGATTATGGTATCAGAGCCAAGGCTTCGACCTGTAGGCTCTCAAATATGACCTGTGATTAGTGGGTAGTCACTACGGTCTTCCTAGAACTGACAGTTGTTTTCATGCATTCATCATTTTTAAGCATACATATATATGTCATTGTTACAGGGTTTTTGACTAAGTAATGGTTGGTACAGGACTGGCCCTATTTAGTCGCATGTGTTTTATCGAAACTTTTAGATTTGGGACCGACCCATAGGCGTCCCCTCGATATGTCTTTTGTTTTGGGTGAACTGACCAGAGGCGTTCACTCTCGAGCATCAAAAGTTTTCATAAAACTGCATCATGCATTCATACAAAAAATTTTCTTGTATAAAATTTTTCTCGTGAAATTTTTAGTATAAATTTTTTTTCATGTATATATGTTATATTTTATGTTTTGAACTGTTAATCATATGTTTTATGTTATACTGTCAGATGGTTCTCACACGCGAGCAGGAGCAACTCAATGCTGCAATTCAGGCTGCCATGCAAGCCTTGCTTCCTTAACCGAGGAATGATATCTGGGCTGAAGTTCAAGCTGCCAACAATCAGCAGCAGCACAATCAGCCACCTCCTCCTCCAGTGACATTAGTAGTATGGCTGGAGAGATTCAACAAGCTCCGCCCTCGAGCTTTTGAAAAGACTGATAGCCCCAACGATGCTGAAAGCTGGTTGGCTCACATCGAGAAGATCTTCAACGCTATGGGTTGTGACCCCGCATACAAGGCGAGGTTGGCATGCTATCGGTTCGAAGGCGATGTACTCAACTGGTGGTTAGCTTTGATGCAATTTGAAGGTGGTGATAAGTGGGTTGCTGGTTTGACTTGGGCTCAGTTCAAGGACAGGGTGATGGAGCAGTTCTTTCCCAAGGCTGAGCAGGACAAGCTCAAGAGAGAGTACCATGGGATCCGTCAGAGAGCTGGGGAGAATAGCAACGAGTTTATGCAGCGCTTTCTTCGCTTGGCTGGTTTCCTTGGTGCGGCAGCAGGTACTCCAGAAGAGCAGGCACATCACTTTAGATGGGCTCTTCGCACATCGGTCGCAAACAATCTGGTGTGTGCTACGTTCAATACTGTAGCACAAGTGGCCGATGCAGCACGGAAATTGGAGATGCTGCAGGAGAGGGATGAGTTCGGGGAAGCTGAAAGACCCGACAAGAGGTAAACCTTCGTATTCAAGCGGTGACCAATCCGTTTACCTTCCATATGTCAATTATTCATCTCTTAAAATGTATCTTCCAGGCAGAAAACTGGGGACCGGTCTCAGCCAGCTACTCAGCAGCAGCCTCATCAGCCCAAGGGAAACGGTCAGACTAATGATCGATCTGCTACGGATAGGCGTGGCGGTAATGACAATTACCGTAACAACGCCGGGCAATCCAGCAACAGCAGGTCCTAATACCTACGAAATTCCTTATGTTTTATGTTTTAACTCATATTCTGACACTCTAGCAAAATTCTACCAGGAACCATGGAAACGGTAGGGACCAGAACCAGAGAGGTTCGCAGCCTAGCCGTCCAGCTATCACTGGTATTCAATCTTACGATTATCCGCTTTGTCCTTTGTACCCAACTATTATGTCTCATGTAAAATGTTTTATCAGGTCCTCAGCCAGCCAGAGCACCTGCTGGAGGATACACTCATCCTCTTTGCTCTACTTGCCACCGTAGGCACCCAGGACCATGTCACCGAAATACTGATGCGTGCTTCAAGTGTGGTCTTCTTGGCCATATTATGAAGGATTGCCGTAAGGGCGAGATGGAGGGTACATCGGGACATGCTGATACCAAGCCGCCTCCTACTGCCGGGCGTGTCTACACGACATCTCGAGAACAGGCTAACAAGTCTACAAGTACCATCACTGGAATCTTGTATATGTATGGTCGCGCTACATGTGTTCTTTTCGATACGGGTGCTACTCACTCGGTTATTTCTACTGCTTATGCTAAGAACATTAGGATGCCTCCCTTTCCACTAGAAAATAGGCTTACTATTTCCACGCCTTTGAGGGACTCTGTATTAATCACCCATGTATACAAGAGTCTTCCCTAGAATTTGATGATAAGGTTCGACCTGACGACGCACTTCCGCTGGACATGAATGACTTCGACATGATTTTGGGCATGGATTGGCAATCCAAGTATCATGCTACCATAGACTGCCATTCATATCGGGTTATTTTCAGTGATGTCAATGCACCAGAGTACATTCATAACGGGTTCATACCCGGACGGTCTGTACAAGTCATATCCACTCTGCAAGCGTGTGCACTACTGTCACACGGCTGCGAGGGTTATCTAGCTACGGTTCACGACATGGATGATGAATCTCCATCGATTCAGGATCAACCAATAGTGTCGGAATTCCAAGACGTGTTTCCAGCAGAACTTCCGGGCATACCACCTGCACGAGAAGTGGAATTCAGTATCGAGCTGGTTCCAGGAGCTGAACCAATCTCCAAAGATCCTTATCGCATGGCTCCCATAGAGCTGAAGGAGCTGAAGGATCAACTACAAGAACTTCTCGAACGAGGTTTCATTCAACCGAGCACATCTCCATGGGGCGCACCGGTTTTGTTTGTTAAGAAGAAGGACGGCAGTATGCGTCTTTGCATAGACTATCGCGAGCTCAACAAGATTTCCATTCGGAATAGATATCCACTGCCACGCATTGACGATCTGTTTGACCAAATCCAAGGGGCCAAACACTTCTCCAAGATCGATCTTAGGTCAGGCTATCATCAGTTACGAGTCAAGGAACAGGATATTGCTAAGACTGCCTTTCGTACTCGTTATGGCCACTACGAGTTTGTAGTTATGCCATTTGGCCTGACAAATGCTCCAGCAGTGTTCATGGATCTGATGAACAAAATCTTCCATGAATTTCTGGACAAATTCGTCATTGTTTTCATCGATGACATCCTGATTTTCTCTAAGTCCAAGGAGGAACACGAAGACCATCTTCGTACAATACTACAGATTCTTCGCCAGAAGCAGCTGTATGCTAAATTCTCCAAGTGTGAGTTCTGGTTAGACAAGGTGGCATTCCTAGGTCACACTGTATCAGCAGAAGGAATCACTATGGATCCAGCAAAGGTTGAGGCCATCACTAAGTGGCCGAGGCCGACATCAGCGACGGAAGTCCGCAGTTTCTTAGGCTTAGCTGGCTATTACCGTAGGTTCGTGGAGAACTTTTCCCGCTTAGCACTACCATTGACCAAACTGATGCGGAAAGGGGAGAAATTGTCTGGACTGAAGATCGAGAGAAGAGCTTTAAAGACCTGAAGCAGAAGCTAGTATCTGCACCTATTCTTACTCTACCATCTGGTACGGGTGGATTTCAAATCTACAGCGATGCATCAGGGAAGGGACTTGGCTGTGTTCTCATGCAACATGGGAAGGTGATCGCGTACGCTTCACGGCAGCTTAAGCCTTATGAAGAGAATTACCCCACGCACGATCTGGAACTTGCTGCAGTCGTGTTTGCATTGAAGATATGGAGACACTACTTATATGGAGAATCATGTGACATTTTCACGGACCACAAGAGCTTGAAGTATATCTTCACTCAATGTGAATTGAACATGAGGCAGAGGAGATGGTTAGAGCTGTTGAAGGATTATGACATTAATCTTCAGTATCATCCCGGAAAGGCAAATGTAGTAGCAAATGCCCTTAGCAGGAAGTCCGGAATGATCAACAGCATTAGAATCGAAGAGGAAATCATAAGAGACTTGGAGCGACTAGACATCGAGATCATGGTACGTGGACAACACGGTTACTGGGCTAATCTTAGAGTAGAACCCGAGTTACTATCTAAGATCAAGGAAGCTCAGAAGGATGACGGAGAAATATGGGCGATAATACAGAATTTGGAGAAGCAGACGTAATTCAGAGTAGATGCAGACGGTATCGTATGGCAGGGCACTAGACTTTGTGTTCCTGACGACCAAGAACTCTGGGAAGCTTTGCTAGCAGAAGCTCATAGCTCCCCATTCTCGATACATCCTGGTTCAACCAAAATGTACCATGACATCAAACAGTACTTTTGGTGGAGTGGTATGAAACCGGATGTAGCAACTTACGTCTCCAAATGTCTTACCTGCCAGCAGGTTAAGATCGAGCATCAGCGATCTGGTGGTCTCCTTCAACCGTTAGACATTCCAGAGTGGAAGTGGGATAAAATCACCATGGATTTTGTTACCGGTCTTCCGCCTACCAAAAGGAAGCACAATGCAATTTGGGTTATCGTTGATCGACTTACCAAATCAGCTCATTTCTTACCGATCCGCAAGGAAGATTCGGTAAGTAAACTCGCGCGTACAGACGAGAGATCATGAGACTACACGGTGCACCATCTATCATCGTCTTAGACAGAGATCCTCGATTCACTTCGCGCTTTTGGAAAAGTCTGTAGAAAGCTTGGGGAACACAACTTAAGCTTAGCACGGCCTTTCATCCTCAAACGGACGGACAGTCGGAGCGAACCATTCAGACATTAGAAGATATGTTGAGGTCATGTGCGTTGGAATGGACGGGTGATTGGGACGAATACATCTGTTTGGTGGAGTTTGCATACAACAACAGCTGGCACGCGAGCATCAAGTGTGCTCCATTTGAGATGTTGTATGGCAGAAAGTGTCGCGCCCCAATCTGCTGGGATCAGGTTGGCGAGCGAACACTCGAAGGACCAGAAATCATAGAGATGACAAACGAGAAGATCGCAGTAGCAAGACAGAAGATTCAGGAGGCACGGTCACGTCAAAAGAGTTACGCCGACAAGCATCGTAGGGATTTACACTTTAACGTAGGAGATCACGTCTTCCTTAAGGTTTCGCCGGCACGTGGTGTTAGACGCTTCGGGATTAAAGGGAAGCTCAGTCCTCGTTTCATCGGACCGTTTGATATCATTGAACGAGTCGGTGAAGTATCTTACCGATTGGCGTTACCTCCGCAGCTTTCGCATGTGCACAATGTGTTTCATGTGTCCTTACTCAGAGGGTACCAATATCATCCCCTTCAAATGGTTCAGTAACCACTGGAACAGATTCGTGAAGAACTCACTTTTATAGAAGCACCCGAACGAGTTCTTGACAGGCAAGAACGCGTCATGAGAAAGAAGACGATTCCATTCGTCAAAATTATATGGAGGGATCATACCGAGCGGGAAGCCACTTGGGAAACAGAGGAGTCTATCCGGACTTCTTACCCTCATTTCATATTTTGAATTCGGGTATGTTCTTCTTTTCCAGTTTATTTTATCTATAATTCGGGGACGAATTATTCTTTTTAGGGGGGAAGAGTTGTAAAACCCGCATGCTTTTACCATGCATATTACCTTAAGTTCGTACGTAATAGTTAAAAACTTTCCTAATATAACATGATTACGATTACGTATTAGGAGTTTATGTATTACGTACGTGTTAGAACACGATAAGTATTTTATTTGCACGATCACGTAATAATTATTTAGTAATAATTAATCACGAACATACGATCACGAGATCACGAGCGTAATTAAAACACGAGATATTATTAATTACGTATATATATTTAATACGAGCGTAATTAAATATATAAGTGTAGGATATTTACGTAACGAGAACTTTTAAAACACGAACATAATTAAACGTAAACGTGTACGAAATTACAAGACACGAAACGAGGTACGCGACCCCCACAAGGGAGTCCCTACCCGCGGCCAAACAAGAACAATGGGCCAAGCCCATTGTTAATTTTTACTTAAGGGTGGTTAATTAATTTTCACTACTCAAATTAGTTTTACAGAAGAATTTCAAGAAAACCTAGAAACCCTTCCTCCTTCTCCTTGGTGTGCCGCCACCTACAAACCACCGTAAGGGGGTGATTTTGATCTTGGATCTTGTTGATTTAGTAATTGTTCGTGTTTGTTCTTCACCCTTTTGATCCACGAATACGGTAAAACCTTTTTACTTGTTTTCTTTTTAATTAATCTTTTATTAATTAAGAACACGTGTTGTTTTTCATAAAAACATATTAATTAAACCTAGATCTAACATGTTATGGTCATTAATTAATCAATGGGATCGATCTAAGGGGTGTTTGTTTTGGGCCGCAGGAACAACCGACCCCAAGGGGGTTTGGTTTGTTCTAACCGACCACCACCAAGACCTTTTTGGGTCTTGGTTGGTGCGTGTGGGTCCCACGGCAGTAAGGGGGTACCCCGAATTGGTTCGGGGTACGGTGTTTGTTCAGATCCGGTGCATGTTTTTAAGCCTAGATCTGGATCATGATTATGTTAGTTGTTATGTTATAAACTTAGGTTAAGAATTAAATTAATAAGATGTAATTAATTTAATAACATGACTTAGGTTAACTAATTAATTATAAACATGAATTATTTTAACCTAAGTATTTTATTATTAAGACTTATTATTAATTAATTATTTTAAAACCATGGATATAATTAATTAATTAAACATGACTTAGGTTATATTATTAGTATTTAATAATACATATTTTAAGCTAAGTATTTAATATATTTAATTAAAAACATGTCATACTTTAATTAAATATTATAACCTATAGTTTAATTAAATTACATGAAATAATTATTAAACTATATAATATATCATATGACTTAGAAAATAATCATGAAAATACGTAGGCTTATTTACTTAGCTTATTTAACCAGCTTATTTCTAATTATGGAAACTTTCTATTTTTAGAAACTTAATTAAATAAGGCAGCTATTTTATTTATGGAAACCAGCTATTTTTAGAAACTTATTTATTTAAGGCAGCTAATCTATTTATGGAAACTTATTTAATTAAGGCAGCTAATCTATTTATGGAAACTTTCTATTTTTAGAAACTTATCTATTTTAAGCAGTAAATCTATTTTTGGAAACTTTCTATTTTTGGAAACTTTCTATTTTTGGAAACTTTCTATTTTTGGAAACTTTCTATTTTTGGAAACTTTCTATTTTTGGTAACTTTCTATTTTTGGAAACTTTCTATTTTTGGAAACTTTCTATTTAAGGAAACCTGCTATTTTTGGAAAGTTACTTATTATTACACAGTAAGTATAATAACACATGAAATATCAGAAATACTTAATCAGAATGAACAGAATATAGGATTTAACACAGTTTAAGGCTTTAAACAGTGTAAATAGTAAGAACCCACAAATAAGCTAAGACATGATATAAAACCAGCTATGTATGTAGTAAGCAGATACTTATTGCATGTACGTATTTATGTAGCGTTAGTGATTCAGAAGTAGGATTCTCGCAGTTCATCGTTCTCGTTCACTGGACATAAGGTACGGATTCCCGTCCTTTCAGTATGGACATTCTTTCCTTATTAGGATTTCCCCGTATGCAGCCAACTGTTTTCCCGTAGTATAAGTATGAGTTTGATTGCTTATGTTTAATATGATTACATATAGCCATATACATGCATGACCAGCTTCACCTAGTTATGGAGGTACCATAACCATAACATTAGAGGCACTGATGTTATGACTTCACCACGGCGGAGTGATTGCTCGTGGCGTCCCTTCAGCTTTTGGCCATATATTATATTTATCATGTGGGGCGTATGGGTGCATCCTAGTTACACGTTTTTATTCAGGATTACATGGTGAATGTGGTGTGTGCCTTGCATCCTTCACAAGGAGCTGATCCCTCCTACCCATTAAACCAGTATATTAAATTAGAGGCAGCCCCTCTAATTTGCATGATGAGGTCACCCCTCCAATTATTCATGCACGGTGGATATTCATGACCTATATTGGCTAAATGGTAAAATATGACAAACAGTTTTATAAGCTAAACATAAGACTTTCAAACTATAAAACCAGTTTTATTAAGACTTAACCAGGTTACTCGGGGCTTAGTTTCTTCCGCTGTTATTATGTTATATGCTTGTCCTATTCATGCTTTATTGTACATCCGTGCACTGAGCGTATTGCTCAGCCGTTTTCCTTTTCTATGTTCCCAAAACGGCAGGTACTCAGGGACGCTCGTAGACATTAAGAGTACGTGCATATGGACTGGAAGCTGTCTAGCCTTCTTTACATTATGCATTTCCTTTCTTTATGATATTTATGCTTTGGACATTGTTTCGTCCTTTTCCTTTACTATACTATGTTTGTGTGTGATGAGCTTTACTTTTGGACTATCGATGTTTGATTCTGGTATTTTCCTTTATATGGTCAAGTAATGTTTAGACATTTTACCTTGTATGCTTTGATGACACGCCATAATTACTGTGATATTTCCATTTCCAAAATGGGGTGTTACATTAGCTTTGTCAAAAGTGACCAATTCTTTTGTTTTAGAAACTTCATTAAATTGATAGGGTAAAAAATCACCATTGGCAATAACATGCCAAAGATCTAAATCTTTTGATTTCACATAAGTTTCAAATCTAATTTTTCCATAAATAAAACTATCGGTTTCAAAAAGTGGTGGTCTTTGCATAGATTGCCCTTCTAGGTATTTGTTGGAATCCATAGATCGATTCAAGTTTTAAAATATAATATACTTTAAAAAATTCTTGAGCAACCCGCTCTGATACCAATTGTAGAAACTAGAGGGGGGTAGAATAGTTTCTTATATTTACTTGTTAAAAGGTGGTTTTCAAAAATCCTTTTTCAAAAACTTAGGCTTGAGGAAATATGTGAAATCTTCTTATGCACAATATGAACAATGATAGTGTAACTAAGCTAATACTAACAAATATATATACACAAAGAATAAAGAATGTAAAGAGTTAAGGGTAAAGAAAGATCAAACCGAACACCAAGGATTTATAGTGGTTCGGCAACGAAGCTCACTCCTCGTTCCTACTCCACTCCTCGAGTACTCCTTACTCGAGAGTTCACTACACAACAAGCTCCTTATGGTGGAGAAAACCGTACACGTCGCTTGACCAATTTCCGACTCTAAGCTAAAAGTCGAGCCCTAATCGTAGCTAGGACCAATCTACACAACTATACTTAGTACATACACAACTTCCAAATAGATACAACTACTTGGATCTTCACAACTATGACACAACTACAAATGTATAAAATTAGATCTTTAATGGATCTTTGGTGGTAGACTCAACATTTCACAAGGATAGTGTTCTTCTCTTTGCACTTGGAGAGGAAGGGATGGAAGAACAAGATTCACTTCTTAAACAAGTAGTAATCAAACAAATGAGCAAAGATTTGAGTGATTAAAGAAGAGAGTTTGAATCTGGAAATAGATGTGCAAAAGGGGTGAATTGAAAAGCTGAGAATGGTCCACTATTTATAGGACAAAGGGCCAACGGCTATATCTGCCCACGGTACCTTATCTTAGCCCGCGGTACCTTATTGATAAGGAACCGCCTAGGGGCTAAGGTATCGCCGGACTAGACTCCGCTCCCTTTTTGTCCTTTAGTGGTGGAGGTCATATCTGGTTTAAAAAATATCCTGATAGAATATTCCTAACCAAATAAGAATATTCCATTTTCAAATTTTCAAATAATTAATTTAATAAAACATTTTCTTAAAAAAAAATTTAATAAAAACTTGTCACACTTAATAAAAAGTGAGTTTTAAGAAAAGATTAAATCACTTGATCACTTGATTAAGGTTAGTACTTGTTTATCCATACCTTAAGTGAAAATGGGTAAAATGAAAAATACTTGAACTCAAGAATTCGTTTTTCGTTGTTTTCGTAAATGCTTGTTTTTACATATTGTCGTAATCAAAACTAAGCGAGACCGAAAAATGCAAGTAACGTTTTTAGGCATTATTGCATTAACAAAAACTATTTTGATTCCTCTAGCGGAAAGAACAAAGAAACATGCTCTGGAATTTGAAAAGTTAATAGAGCAAGAAATGTTTGACGATTTAAAATATGTGGAATCTCTTGAAAAAGAAATTGAAGATCATCAACATGAAAGAGACAATTTTTCTATAGCTTATGATCTACTCTTGCAAGAATGCCTTTAAAAAGATATTATGTGTGTTTATGTTACATCTTGTGTTGATATCGATGAACATTTTGATGTTGCATGCAAATATCTTGATCAAGTCAAAGAGTGTGAACGTCTTGAAACTGAGCTTTCGAATAAAATTGACCAAAAATAGTTTTCGTTACTTCAACATCGATATGATTTTCTTCAAAAACATTGTCATTCACTTGAACTTGCTTTGCAAAATAAAGTTGGCAGTTTTTCAAATGATACACCTTTGGAAGTAAAATTATATGAGTCATGTCGATTACTAAACGAAAAAAGTCTTGATATTTCGGATTTGAAAGCTCAGTTACAAGAAAAAGACATAACAATAGCAGAGTTGAAGAAACTCGTTGCTAAGATGGGTGGGAAAGTTGTGGAACCTAGCGTTAAGAAATCTGTTGTTAGACAACCCAATGCTTCTAAAGTGAATAGATCCTCTATCTTGGGAAAACCATCCGCTTTCTCAAATTCCTCGTTTGCAAAACCTGTGTTTGTCCCCAAGATAGATGGAAAGGAAAGGTTACCACAGAATCAACCCATAATGAATACTCAAGCACCAAGCGTCAAGCACAATAATGTGATTAAACCAGGGATGTATAGAATAACCACTAAACCCACAAACAAATTTAGTCAATCGCCTCAGACTTCTAGAAACACTAATACTCGTGTGTCTTCTACAATCGGAGTAGTCTCCACTGCTAGTGATAGCCGGCCTCAACTTAAGCGACTCAAGTGAATGATAAGGTCTGGAAACACAAGAGTCAAGGGAAGATGAAGGAAGTAGAAGAACACACTAGGAATTTAAATGTTTTTAAGAATAAAAAGTCTGTAATCGCGTGTAATGATGATTTGAATGCTTTGAATGATTTGAATGCTTTGAATGTTAAATTTGTTTGTGTAAATGTGGAAAATGTGCTAATGCTAATCATTCTATGTGTGCTATGAATAATGTCAAAGGCGTAGATACTAGAACTAAGAAGCAAGTTAAGATGCCTATTAGTGCTAGTAAACCCAAACGCAAAGTGAACCATTCTGGTGCAACCCCCACTATGAAAAGTAATGCATCAGAATCCACCACTAAGAACCCTAGAAGAAGAATTAGGGAATTATATGAGTCTACTAGCAAGTCTTAGAAATGGTGGTTTGCTAATAAATGTCCTCCAGGATATAAATGGATGCCTAAAGTTAGGATAGAAAATGTGACAACGAGTGTTAGTATGCCTTCAAATGTTGCTAAGGACACTAATGAATCTGAAATCACAACTAATGTCGTATCCAATTTAGAAAATTCTCCATCGTGTTCTAACTCTTCTGCAGGTGATACAAATAATTCTCTTCATACCGGACTTCGGATGCACGAAGCACATGACGGGGAATCTCAAGCTTCTAATTAACTTCGTGGAGAAGTTCCTGGGTACGGTCCGATTCGGAAATGATCAATTTTCACCGATCCTAGGATATGGAGATTTGATTCAGGGGAATATCACGATAAAAAGGGTATACTACGTCTAAGGGCTCAATCACAATCTTTTCCCGGTTGGTCAATTCTGTGATACAGATTTGGAAGTTGCTTTCAGAAAGAAGACATGTTTTGTTCGTGATTATGATGGGAATGATTTACTCACCGGTTAACGGGGGTACCGATCTTTACACAATTTCACTACAAGACACAACTTCATCAACTCCAATTTGCTTCATGGCTAAAGCTTCAACGACTCAGGAATGGTTATGGCATCAACGTTTATCTCATCTCAATTTTGATACCATCAACTTGCTTTCCAAGAAAGATATTGTGAGAGGCCTTCCAAGCTTGAAATTCATCAAAGATCATCTTTGTTCTTCTTGTGAGCTTTGTAAAGCTAAACGAAGTAGCTTCAAGACAAAAACTACACCAAGCTCTAAAGGACGGTTAGATCTTCTTCATATGGATTTGTGTGGTACTATGCGTGTTCAAAGTATCAATGGGAAGAAATATATTCTGGTAATTGTCGATGATTACTCAAGGTACACATGGACTCACTTCTTAAGGTCCAAGGATGAAACACCCGAAGTTCTCATCAACTTCCTTAAACTGATACAACGTGGTCTTCAAGCTCAAGTAAAAGTGGTTCGTACTGACAGAGGCACAAAATTTTTGAATTCAACTCTAAGGAACTATTTTGAAGCCGAAGGAATTGAACATGAAACATATATTGCTCGAACACCCGAACAAAACGGAGTTGTTGAAAGACGAAACCGTACTTTAGTTGAGGCTGCTTGAACATTATTATCTGCTTCAAAACTTCCACTATACTTTTGGGCAGAAGCCGTGTCAACCGATGCTACACACAAAATCGATCCTTAATTATCCCAAGACACGAAAAGACACCATATCACATAATTCATGATCGAAAACCTTCACTCAAACACCTTCACGTTTTTGGATGTACTTTTTACATTATACGAGATGGTGAAAATTTGGATAAGATGAAAGAGAAAGGTGATGCATGTATTCTAGTGGGATATGCAACTCAGTCTAAGGGATATAGAGTTTACAACAAGAGAACAAAATTGATAGTTGAGACTATTCATATCCGATTTTATGAATTACAAGAAATGGCACTTGAACAAAATAGTTTAAGTACCGATCCACAACGACAAACGACTTCCGTTCATAACCGCATAGAACTCGGAACTCAAGAACACAACATAGAACCGTCAAGTTCAAAGCTGGTTCAAGGAAATGTTCCAAGAGCAGATATGACAGTCAACACGACAATTGAAGAGTTGGAAATGTTATATGGACCAATGTATGATGAATATTTCACGGGGGAGAAACATGTTGTATCGAAGTCTTCCGTTGTCACTCATGATAAGAATGATGATACCGATCATCGTCAATAAAAGGATGCAACTTTATCTACTTCAACACGGGTTGCTGCAGATTTACCTCCTCAGAATATCACATCAACAACCGCTCTTACAAGATCCACAACTACTGTCATTGCTTCAGAGAACACAAATCAAGCAGATATGCATTAAATGATGAAGACGACTTTATCAACCCATTCGGTACACCGGTACACGAAACTGGACAGTCTTCTACTCTCCATGTTGATCCGTCAAATATGCACACGTTCTACCAACGACATCCGTCAACACATCATTGGACCCGAGATCATCCTTTGTATCAAGTAATTGGAAACCCTTCACAGTCTGTTCGTACAAGACGACAGCTTGAAACCGACGGTGATGTTTGTATCTTTGCACTCTCTATGAGTACAGCTGAACCGAAAAACATCAAAGAAGCCATGGCTGATCATGCTTGGATTGAATCGATGCAAGATGAACTTCTTTAATTTGAAAGACTTAAAGTCTGGAAACTTGTTGACAGACCATACGATGTAATACCATTAAAACTTCGATGGGTCTGGAAAAACAAGATGGATGAAGAAAACATAATCATCAAGAACAAAGCTAGGCTAGTGGCTAACGGGTATGGCCCGAAAGAGGGTATTGATTTTCAAGAATCATTTGCACCAGTAGCTCGTACGGAAGCGGTTAGGATTTCCCTTGCTTATGTTGCACATAAGGGATTCATCGTTTATCAAATGGACGTAAAGGCGGCGTTTCTTAACGGTCCTTTGAAGGAAGAAGTCTATGTCACACAACCAGAAGGACTCGTCAATCCTCATTATCCTGACATGGTGTATCGTCTCCATAAAGCACTTTATGGACTCAAGCAAGCTCCAAGGGCGTGGTACGACGAGCTCTCGAAATTTCTGGTATCCAAAGGTTTCTCAAAAGGTTCCATTGATCTAACTTTGTTCATTTATAAATATGGGGATGACATTTTTCTTGTGTAGATTTATGTTGATGACATTATTTTTGGGTCTACAAACCCAAAACTTTCAAAATGGTTTGAAAAAGTAATGCACAACAGATTTCAAATGTCATTGATGGGCGAACTAAGATTCTTTCTAGGAATTCAAGTTCACCAATCCCCAAGTGGTATCTTTATCAACCAAGCTAAGTATTGTCAAGAGATAATCAAAAAGCATGGTATGACCTAATGTGACCCCGTTGGGACACCATTATCAACCACATCCCTAGATGCTGATTTGGAGGGAGATGCCAAAGATCAAACGAGTTCCATGATCGGCTCCCTCATGTACTTA
>JANFOE010002876.1:0-37411 GCA_025667525.1 Glebionis coronaria
TCAGGCTTATTCCTTGTGCTTATTTCAAATATCTTTGTACAGAACTCTTAAGTAACTCAAAAGAAGCTTGTGTGTCTAATTTGAGCTTATGGCATCAGCTTATAGCTTAATGGGCCAAAAAGCCCATTAAGAATAAGCTGCTTAGAAATAAGCTAGCTTATACTCATTTTCAGCTTTTGGGACTTTAGAGTTTTGTTCTCAAAATCAAATTTTGAGTCAGATAGGAGCTTTTGGGCTTATTTGGAAAACATTTTTCTTATTGGGCCTTAAAAAGCCCATTAAGGTGACTGTTTGGACTTTTGGCCCATTCTAGGCCCATTAGGGGTATTTAGGTAATTTCAACATCATTTCTGAGTTTATTAGGTTAAAATAAACTAGTTTTCAACTTTTTAGAATTTTATATAAATTTTGGATTTTTAATATTATTATTTTTTTTTTTTTTTAATTATTTTATTATTAAAAATTAAAATTTAGATTTTTCAAGTTTTTATATTTTTCTTAGGTTAAATACATTAAATTAGGAATTTTACAATTTTTAGAATATTTTTGTTGTCGTTAGATTAATTTTTATAATTATTTTAAGTTTTAATAGTTTTTAATTGTTTTTAAATAGTTTTTATTAATTTTAAAATTTTCAAAAATAATTTTAAATTAAGTTAAGTAATTTTAGAGGTTTACAATTGAAAAAAATCTCATTTTGGGCTTTTTGTTAATTAAATTGATTTTTTGGGCTTTAATTAGCATTAAAAATTTATTATTTAATTAAATAAAAGGTTTGGGTGATTTTTGATTTTTTGTAAACTCTAATTACATTATTTAGGATTTATTTCAATTTTCTAGGAATTTTTAGGGTAAATTTTTAGTTTTGCTACTTTTTACGGTTTTACGTGTACGACTTTATCGTCTTAATTTAATTCGTCATCGTAACCGTCATTCTCTTCTTATCTCATTTCTATTTTCTTTCTTCATAATCATAATCACATCATTAATCATTTCTTAACACACACACCAAGCCTCCTTGAGAACGATCCCCACTTTGGGTCATAACTTGTGGTTTTCCTAAATCACTTGTTAATACTTGCCCTAATTACGCTTTGTTTTCCTAAACAAAGGTTGTAAAATACTTCAATATCAGGGAGCTACTAGCAAAGTCCGGATATCTTCAAAGGCTTGTGCTTACCTTTTTGCTACGACAAAGGGGGAGAAATGATAGTGATAAACTCGTTAATAATTCGATATTTTGTGTTTATAAGTAAATGAGTTTATAGTTTGTCGTAATCAAAAAGGGGGAGATTGTTAATGCAAATGATGCCTAAAAACATTATTAATGTTAACTAATTTTTCTTAGTTTTGATCACAACAAACTATACAACACATTTAGTGTAGAAACACAAAACGAATTATTTAACTAACACTATCATCAAGGTAATAATCATATCACTAACTTTTCTTAATCATACTTAGTGATCATCAAAGTGATTATCCTTAAAACTCACTTTTGTTAATATGACAAAAGATTTTTTAATAAACTTTCTTTTTAAGAAAATCTTTTATTAAAATGGAAAATGTAAATTTGAAAATGGCATATTCCATATGCCATAAGAATATCCTTTTAAGGTTTAAAAAACCTCAGATATTCCTACCCCACTAAAAGACAAAAAAGGGAGCGGACCTTAAATAGCTAGGCGGTTCCTTATCGATAAGGTACCGCCGGCTAGATAAGGATCCGCGCCCAGCTAGCCGTTGGACTTTGTCTTCTATAAATAGTGGATCAAATCTCATTTTCCAACAAGCCTCTTGGACGTTTTTCTCAGCCCCCTTTCTCTTTTCTATAGCATAATCATTAGTAAATGATCACTTAAAGTGTTAAGGATGTTTACATATGATTATCCTCTTGATCCCCTCCTTTACCTTGTCTAATGAGAAGATCACTCACTCACTAGTGTTGTGATAAAGATGAATCCATGAATTAGTCATGTTCATCATGTTAGCCTTTTTATTTTTGTTAATCCATTTGTATTTATAAAATACTTGGACTAGTTGTGTTCATCCAAGCTATTTGTGAATACTTGGATTTGTTGTGTACATCCATAGCATATGTGTTTGCTTGGATTTGTGTTGTGTAGATCCAAGCTACATGTGTGTACTTGGATATGTCTAGTTGAGTTGTAATAGATTTGTGTAGTAGTTCTCACTAAACTATAAAGTGATGTGGTTGTGTCTTGTGAGTTCTCACTAAACTTGAAAGTGATTAGTAGTTGTATTGTGTCAAGTTCTCACTTAGCTTCAAAGTGAAGAGTCGTGAAGATTGGTTCTAGCTTTGGATTAGAACTCGACAT
Source organism: Glebionis coronaria (assembly GCA_025667525.1). Lineage (NCBI taxonomy): Eukaryota > Viridiplantae > Streptophyta > Magnoliopsida > Asterales > Asteraceae > Glebionis > Glebionis coronaria. The sequence continues at coordinate 2,340 of JANFOE010002876.1, forward strand.
CTAGCCTTGTGTCGTTAAATGGTGAAGTAGGCAACGTCGTGTATATTGGTTCTACCTTGAGATTAGAACTCGACATCTAGCCTTGTGTCGTTAAATTGTGAAGTAGGCAACGTTGTGTAGATTGGTCCTAGCTAATGATTAGGTCTCGACATTTAGCTTAGTGTCGGAAAATAATGTAAGCGGCGATGTAAGGCTTTCTCCGCCAAGAAGGGAGCTTGTGGATATAGTGGAAATCTCGAGTAAGTGTACTCGAGGAGTGGAGTAGAAACGAGGATAGAGCCTCGTTGTTGAACCACTATAAATCTTGGTGTCTTGTCACTAGGTTGTCTCTTTCCTTACTCTTTACTTATTTTCATTATCATTATACTTACCTATTACCATTGCTAATGCATTTGAATTGAACCTAATCATTATGCAACTTAGCTTCAAGTAAAAGATAGTTTTGATATACACTTAATTCAAGGTAATTTAAATTAGGTGACTAATTGAAGAGAAACTATTCAACCCCCTTTCTAGTTTCTACACTTCTTTTATTTAATCCATGATTATCTAACATGTTTTAATTACTTGTTTTTATAAAACCCCATGATTACATGTTCATAATTAAATAAAAGAATCAAAAGAAAAGGATTACGGATTACCGAAGCGTGAAACAAATGGAGGACAATAACACGAACACAATCACTTGAATTTAATCAACCAAAATCAACAAACACCCTCTTGTGGTGATCCTTTAGCTGGCGGCAATAGAGAGAAAAAGGGAGGCCAGGGTTTTTGATTTTTAAGAAAACTCTGTTAAATGAAAAGGGTGAAACCCTTTTTGTTTATTTTAGTCAAAACCAAAATGGGCTTGGCCCTCTTGTCCCTTTTGTGTCCGCGGCGTATGGGGCCCACAAGGGAAAACCCAAAGTTTTTCCCGTGTCTAATATTTTACGTGTTCGTATTTTCGTGTTTTCGTGTTATGTTATACTTAATTATTTGTGTTATATATAAATACTTGTTCGTAACGATATTAATCGTATTATATTAAATAAGTACGTAATTATGTGTTCGTGATTTTTACGTTCATGATTTCATGTTCGTGATTATAATTATTATTGTTAAGAATTATCGTGTACTATCACGTACTTAATACTTATCGTGTAATCACACGTACATAAGTTCTGCAATTAATAATCGTGACACGTGTTCGTGCTATAAAAGGAAAGTTTTATTATGTACGTACATTTACTAAGTGTACTGTTCATGGTAAAAGCATGCGGGTTTTACAACTTCCTCTTCCAAAAGAAGCCTTAAATTTAAGATTAAGTTGCCTAATATTGGTTCTTCATCTTTTCACACTCCTAAAAATGAAATTTCTCCTATTCTCATTTCCTCATCACCTTCACCACCCCTTGCTCCATGCAAGACAAACTCAACTTATGGTACTAACCATTCACATGGTTCTACCTCCTCTTCATTCCAAACAAGAATGAATGAATTTTCCTCTTCATTCACTCCTAGTCCTCCTTTAGATGGGAATACTCAACCTCAACCTCTACAAAGCATTCTCTTTTTCCTTGAGCCTTTGGTTACCTCTTCACTCCACCAAATGCTCCCATCTCACCCTTGGACACTATGCCTCCACCACCTCCTCCACCCTCAAACACTAATGCTCCTATTTTGGGCATTCCTATTCCTCACTTCATGGGTGATCCTTACTTTTTTGGTTTCCTAGAAGCTCATGGTGCAAATTTCCCATGTTGTCTTTATAATAAATACATCATTCAAAACCTAAGGTTGGAGATGCTTGGTCTTCATAGAAGGTTGCACGATTTCTTGCTTACCTTGTTCTCCATGCCTCCTCCTCCTAGGAGATGAATGATGGTTTTCAAAATAAAATGCTTTTAAAGAAGGTCAAGCCAAAGAAGACTATGCATTCAAGACCTAGTTTTAGATAACTTTGTATTAGTTAGTTGTTATTTTATTTATTGTATTTACTTTCCTTTCCTTCATGATTTTCTCATGAGGATGATCTATGTATTAGACGACAACTGTATTACCTTAGTTATACCTTAGTTATCAGCTTTCATTACAACCCATGTGTAGCCCATACTCTAGAATCATCCATGTGTAACTATATATTTGATTATTATGTATTTAATGAAATCAAGGAAACATAATCTTCCAATACGTTGAGGAGGGGAAAAGATTTAGTTTTATGTGTTTTAACCTATGTGGTCACATTAATCAACTTCAATTTATTTAAAATTGAACCTAAATCTATCACAACCTCTAAAAACTTGACTTAAAATTGGATCAAAATGTTATCTAAATATTTTGTCACCCTTTGTCAAGACATTCTTTGTGAATGTGTTGCTTTTATGCAACCTTAACATACTCTAATGCTAAAAGAGGTAAAAATCTAAGATTTGCAAAATTTTGAAAAAGTCTTATTTTTCTCAAAAACTTTTGAAAATCATGGTCTCTGGTCCACTAGACGCGGCTCCTTAGCCACTAGGCGGCTCTATATCGATATGGAACCGCGGGCTCCTATAAGGAACCACGTACGGGAAAGCCACTTTTGGCTTATTTTTGGTCTTTCTTCTTTGACCACTGTCTTGGTTAAGATTCTTAGTTCACCCAATTTGGCTAAACATTCCCTAAAACCTTTTGTTTTCATTTCAAATCTTTGCCTTGTCTATTTTCTTTAAATTCTTCTCTTTTGGGAGTTCTTCTCTTCATCCCTCATAATGCCTAACTCTTGCATTCCTAACCTTGACATTTCTTTGTCACAATCTTCTCAACCAAAGCTTCTTCTTCTAAGCTTTCAAAGAAACCGAAAATCTCGGTTCGACCCGTTTGGATAAAAAAGAACAGGAATCCTCATGAATCTTCTTCTCCAAAATCCTCCAAGAATTATTCTTTCTCTCCGATTAAATATTGGAATGAGACTTACTCTATAAATCCAATTACCGGAGAAAAGGAAATTATTCGACCACCACCTAAACCTTTCAACTCTCCTCAACTCAATGACCTATCTTCTTTCCCTAATCTCACTAGGCATTGTGAAAACATCTCTTATTCATTATCTCCCTCTCCACCAAACTCTCATTTTGATGGACCTCCCCCATCTAACGACTTTGTTTTGCATCATGGTTCCTCGTGTGCTTGTTGTCGTTTTCAACAAATTGAACTTGCTCATATCTATGACAAGCTAAATTTCCTTGAATTCCTCCTCACTCGACCTGCTCTCAAAGTTTTCTTTTTCGTGAATAAAACTTCGAATTATGCTTCGTCGTCTTTCTTTTCCAACTAAGGCACATTTTGTACTTTAGTTGTTTGAGTCAATAAAACTTAAGCAATCTTGGAATATTATCATTATTAGAGTAGTCTATGCTTTGTGGTTTATTTTCAATATTTTTTGCTATAAATATTCATATTGTGTGTATGAATATTTCTCTTATATGTTATTTCATATTTGTGTAATATGAATGTTATGTGTGTTATCTTTCCCGCTAATTCTTTTTTCACACATTTGTTAAGGAGTTGATCATGGTTAAAACTTACAATTAATTATGGGTGATTCCATAAATTCTAAATTTTAACCCCTTGACATTTTAATCATCTTTAATTGGTTTGGATGTTTCTTTTTCTTCCTTTATTCCACCAACTGAACTATGATGTTATCAACACACACTCTTTGGACATACATAGCAAATACTTGCTTCTAATTTGAGATTTCTTTTCCTTTTCCCTCTCAAGTTAGTTAGTAGGTATTGCACAGATATACATTGGTGTTTCTTTTCTTTCTTCTAACCTTTGTGTAGCATGTCACCTTAGCTTATTTACTTGGTGCCCCAAGCAAGGGGATTAAGCACCAAGGGGGGGCTACTAGCAAAGTCTGGTTCTTTTCTTTTTCAAAGACTTGTGCTACCCTTTTTGCTTCGACAAAGGGGGAGAAATGATAGTGCTAAACTCGTTTATAATTCGAATAATCTTATATTTTACGTAAATGAGTTTATAATTTGTCGTAATCAAAAAGGGGGAGATTGTTAATGCAAAGCAATGCCTAAAAACATTGTTAGTATTAATTAATCTTTCTTAGTTTTGATCATGACAAATTAAAAAGACATTTATTGTCAAACACAATCATAAAACGAATTATCTAACAAACACTATCATCAAGGTAATAATCATTACACTAACATATCTTAATCATGCTTAGTGATCATAAAAGTGATTAGCCTTAAAACTCACTTTCGTCAAATGTAACAAAAGATTTTTAATAAACTTTATTCTTAAGAAAATGATTTATTAAAATGAAAATGTAAATTTGAATATGGCATATTCCAAATGCCATAAGAATATCCTTTGAAGGTTTAAACAGCCTCAGATATTTCAAATTCACTAAAAGACAAAAAGGAGCGGGGTCTACACTCCGCGGTTCCTTAAGTGCCTATGCAGTTCCCTATCGGCAAGGAACCGCCTGGGTAGCTAAGGAACCGCCCCCAGCTAGCCGTTGGGATTTGTCTTCTATAAATAGTGGATCAAATCTGCATTTTCATTAACCCTTTTTCGACATCTCTTTCAACCTGCTTTCTCCTATCTAATCCTAGTCATTTGTAAATGATCACTAAATTTGCTAAGTAAGTTTACTTATGATTATCCTCTTAATCTCCTTCTTTACCTTGTCCAAAGAGAAGATCACTCACACACTTGTGATGTGATTAAAGATGAAGCCTTGATGAAGATCATCCTCTCCTAAAATCTAGTCATGTTCATCATTTGATTATTTGTGCCTTGTGTAGATCCAATGTATTTGTGAATACTTGGACTAGTTTGTTCATCCAAGCTATGTGTGAATACCTGGATTAGAGTTGTGTAAATCCTTTGCATATGTGTATGCTTAGATTTGTGTTGTGTAGATCCAAGCTAAATGTGTGTACTTGGATATGTTTAGTTGAGTTGTAATAAGTTGTGTTAGTTCTCACTAAACTATAAAGTGATGTAGTTGTGTCTTGTGAGTTCTCACTAAACTATAAAGTGATGTGTAGTTGTGTTGTGTGAAGTTCTCACTTAGCTTCAAAGTGAAGATTCATGAAGATTGGTTCTAGAATTTGGATTAGAACTCGACATCTAGCCTTGTGTCAGAAAATGGTGAAGTAGGCAACGTTGTGAAGATTGGTTCTAGCTTTGGATTAGAACTCGACATCTAGCCTTGTGTCGTAAAATGGTGAAATGGGCGACGTTGTGTAGATTGGTCCTAGCTAAGATTAGGTCTCGACATTTAGCTTAGTGTTAGAAAATAATGTAAGCGACGTTGTAAGGTTTTCTCCACCAAGAAGGGAGCTTGTGGATATAGTGGAAATCTCGAGTAAGGTGTACTCGAGGAGTAGAGTAGGAACGAGGATAGAGCCTCGTTGCCGAACCACTATAAATCTTAGTATCTTCCTAATAGGTTGTTTCTTTCCTTACTGATTACTTACATTCAATATCATTACACTTATTACTTATTGTTAATGCATTAGAATTGAACCTAATCATTATGCAACTAGCTTTCAAGTAAAAGATAGTTTTGGCACTCACCTAATTGAAAGGAATTTTAATTAGGAGATAAATCAATGAGAAACTATTCAACCCCCCCCCCCCCTTCTAGTTTCTACAGAGACCTTACACACTAATTAACAGACAATGTTAGGCTTACCGTGGGCGCGTGTCCCACGATTAGACTCCAGCGTGAGAGTAAGTAATCAGCTTGAGAATATGTGAGGGTTAGAGTATTGTGAATATCGTACCTTTGTGAAACCCTTGAGGTTTCCTTTTATACCCGAGGGAACCCTAGGCTGGGCTTCCCTATTCTTGCGGCCTAAGCAAGAGATAATAACCGTTTGATCCTTATCACGTAAACAAGGATAGTGTATATCTTTGCTACTTAGGCGAACATAATCTTTATTTAGATTATATCATGTTTCATCCCGTCGCATTGCGACCAAGACACTGTTAAGGTATAACCGCGTGCGACATCGACTTATTCGGCCTCGTAGGCTTCAAGCGCTGTCCACACATGAATCATACTTAATGGATACGGGTAGTTCCTGTGGGTCGGGTTATTCAGCCCGACTAGGGACTATACGTCATCAGGGGCAGAGCCATAACATTCAAACTAAGGGGTCAAACTTTGATATTTTTTTATAAACTACACTACAAAATGGTTCTTAGGAAGAAGGGGGGGGGGCGTTGTCAATTTATGAAATATCTGAATATTTTTGACAATTTACACTATAATATTTTTGCTAAGGGGGTCACATGACCCTTGTGGACCCCCTCCTATCTCTGTCTTTGCTTATAATGCTTGTAACTTAGTTTATTAGTATATCCAAATAAGGGGAGATTGTTAGGCTAATTCAGTGCCTAAGTCTCCAGTCTAGGATTTGAATAAACAATTAGACTAGGAAATGACTCGAGTATTCAGTGAGGCGAGACTCAGAGTGAATGATGTACCTAAAACGAAAAAGAAGGTGATGGGTTTAATGAGGGTTAACAATTAACTCACTGAAACCCATACGATCTTCTTACCCGTGATGAAGACCTGAAGCTATGAAGACTGAGGAAGGAATAAGAGTTTAAAAGAAGATAAGATTAAAGGAGGACACACCTTGTGAGAATTACCTTTTTTTTAGACAAAGATGAAAGGAGAGATGTACGGTCTTTACAAAAAATAGGTACAAGACATATAATACATCTTGTCCTTTGACATTGTAATAGGATCTACACGTGGTGTATGTTTGTGTTTATCCTCCTAGCTGGTTTTTAAATAGAGGGCACTTGTAGGAGAATTAAGTTTGTGCACTCAATGCTTTATACATTCACATACCATTCTATCTCTCTCCAAATATCTTGAAAATCTTGATTCATCAAGTAGTTCTTCATCGTCAAATCATATAACCAAAGGGTTATAATATTTGTGAGTGAGGAGATCACACCACTTATTGTCATTCAATCCTTAGCAATGTTGCAAAAAAAGGTTTACTAGACCGATTGACCGTCGTTTAATTGCTACAAGGCCCTCAACCTTTTCGATTAATGAAAAGGCGATTAATGAATGTCATATGTGGTCAACGATGGTCAAGGGATGTCAAACTTGCCGAAAATCTGCAAATTTTGCCAAAAATATCGAAAACTCATTGTAAACTTATGTCTATCACTTATAGTAACTATTTTTATGCATGAATCATGATTCGTTGTATTTTAAGAATAATATTGCCGAAAATACATAAAACTCTTTAAAAATACCCAAAACCTGCTGGAAGTACCAAAAATTTGCTAAGGATGTCAATCCGATTAATCCCGCCTAGAACGATTACAAGTTACAAGGTGGTCGACCGAATCGATTCACGATTTTTGCAACCTTGATCCTTAGTGTACCTTCGACAAACTTGTTAGAATTTTTGGTTATGAGTGATATTTTAGACATTTTTTGTATGCTTCATGACCACTTTTTTTTTGTTTCAAATACCATTAGGCCATCAACCCCACTTTATGAGTAGGATGCAAACTAAAGCTTTGCCTATGAAAGATAATGGTTTGGTTTAGTTATTATAAATTTTTAGAGTATGCTATATAGTTTGAGTTAGCTTCTGGTTTTCTATACTACATGTAGAACATTTTAATATCTTTTCTCATTTAACTCTAAGTAATACAATTTTCAAAACATATGGTACAATATCTAAATGCATAAACTTAACTTTAAATAATACTTACAAACATTTAATCCACTAAATATAAAAAATTTAAACAATACACAATAAATCATAATGTACAAGAAAAACTAATTAAATACACTAACTAATGTTAATATCTTAAAATTAAAATATAATATATTCTTATACATATTATACAAACCAATAAAACACATAAAGCTTCATGCATTTTACATGGCAAGTCGATGGTTCAATGGTTTTGGACCGATCAGAACCGAGGAGAACATGTGCATCAGACCGAATTCTAATTATTTTCTTTTTTCAGCTAATCAAACCGTTATTATTATTTTGTTTGCATCTGAACTTTAATTACTCGTATCCGTAGCTGCAACACGCGAATATCATGCTAGTCGTTACTTATTATTCTTGTTCTCTTTATTGTTGCATCTTATTTTATTTTACTTTTGTAGTGATCCAGTCTTTCAGTTTCAGGTAGGGGTGGGATCAAATCGGTTTATAAACTGATCCTAAAAAAACAATCCGAAAAAGGTTAAAAAACCGGTTTTTTCAAACCGTTTCGGCAGATCATAACCGGTTTAATAATATGTAAGTGCTGGTTTAAAAACCGGGTTTTAACCGGTTAAAACCGATCCAATGCGGTTAAAACCGGTCAAAAACCTATCCGATCCAGTTAGAAACTGGTAAAAATCTAACAAAAAACCGGTTTCAAATCGATTCAGTTTCAATCAAAGCAATTTTTTTTACCGGTTGACTCAAACTGATCCGGACTAAAAACCAATTCGGTTTAGAAGAAAAACCGATTTGCCCACCTTTAGTCTCAGCTAATGTGTCATAAGAATACAGAAAATATGATGTTTTTGCCAAAAGTTTTACTGAACTTAACCATATTATGATTTATCTGTATATGCATCGAGACATACGACCAAAATGTACTTTCAACAACAGATTGATTAGCAAAGCTCTCAATCTCTCCAGCTTCAGTTAACTCCCAGGTTTTGCACTTTCGTGGCTTCCCTATTATTCGTTGTCCTTTGCCAAAGAAACACAAACTAGTAGCCAAGAGAACACTAACACCAGTGATACATGTCCCACGAAGTTTTGAACGTATAGTTGTAGACTGAAGGACCTCCAATGAGATCTTTTTTTAGGGTAAATGTAGGTTTTTATTAGAATCCCCAAGAAAATGAAAAACATGATGAAGGATGAGGATTTAAAGACCCATGACAATAACCAACTGTTGGATCTGAGTGGTGCTGAAATGGGTGAATCAGATATGTTTGGATTAAACCATACTATTGTTCGAAGAGGTTTTATGGTCTTTTATCTGAGAAAGATCTAAAGGGGTGTCATTTGATGCTAGCAGAAGTAAAAGGTCGAGCAAGGAGAGATTTGTTCGAAGAGGTTTTACACTTGTTGGGATGTTGAAAGGGGGCTTACCTTATTTACTCAAGCCTAAACTAGGAATGGGCTAACAACAATAGCAAAAGAAAGGTTAAGGCGGTGAGACAACGATGAATGAGTAGGGAGCTAGCTTTAATTAAAGTAGGGGCACATCGAAGTGAAGAAATTCTGAGTAGCTTTAATTAAAGTAGGGAGCTAGCTTTAATTAAAGTAGGGGCACATCTATATGGAAGGGAAGTTTTTATTTTATGCATTCCTGTTGAAAATTATAGTTTTTATCAGCTGTTGCACCATTCGGAAGGTAAGATCTCAGATAATGGAGATGCAAAGGAGTGATACCACTACTCAAGCAGGAACCCAGATTAATAAAAAAAATGCTCACGGCAAGTTCCGAAAAATTGCATCAGATAACTATTTAAAAAACTGTCCATCTCTTCTTTTAATACATTTTTCATAAAACTGATTTAGCACAAATTTGAGTCGATATCGTCAACTCAATAGCAAACACGTTTACAGCCACATAAAATTGCAATCTCAGCACACTTTTGCAACAAAATATCCTAACAAGAATCATAAAACACTTTCGTCACTGCTAGCAGTGATAATAAGACAGCTAATGTCCACTGTAAATTTTCTTAATTCACCACATTTTGCACAAATCCTGAAAGCCAAAAGAAACTAAATAACTACCTGCTTGGGTCCGGTAGATGTTCCATCAGATGATAGTAATTGGTTAACTATGTTCTGAAATGTCTTAAAAGCTCGTTTGACAATGTCCTTATCTCCCATTTGCACTTCTTCCTCATTACGACAGACCTTACTTACCACCCCATCTTCATATTTTTGCTTGCCTTCCTACGTATGATTATCTGATCTTGACGGGCAGGCAACTTCTTGCAACTTATCTTAAGTGAAATCATCTAACCTTGAACGTTCAGCTTCTTAGGCTTTCTTTTACGAGATTCTTTCATCTGTATGTACGATTCAAAACGCCTAATCAGCAACTAATCACAATGACAGCTAGTTCATATAACCTACAATCATAATAGAATATTCTGTACCAAATCTAACTAAAAATCTAACCTTTTCAAGTAATGATATTGCTGAATGCGCACAAGGTCATATTATTTTCTCAGCACTGTTTGGTATTTGAGAGATTCAAGTCACGCGACCAAGTGGCGGTTCTATAGTGAAAAGATCAAGGGCAGCATGTAAGTACAGTATACACAACAGTTTCAACTAATTTACATAAAATTGGGTCATTTGAGTTGGGTTTTATCTCAAACGGGTCAATTGTTTACGTAAAAAGGAAACAGGGTGGAACATGTCCGAACTATCCAAACTTTTGTTCCTAACGGATACACCCTATTCAAATCATTTTTATGTTTATATTATTCTTGTAAAAACACTGTTGTGTTCCTAACTCCTAAGTAACGAATAAACTGGATAAAAAACGACCCGTTGCTTACACCGACCAAACTATCGTTTATCACCACTCTCGCTATTAAAAATCAATGCACAAGTTGCCCATTATTGCAATAATATTGTTTTTGTAATTATAGGTAACGGTTTATCTTTTGTAGAGTACCGAAAGAAAATGGACAAATGTGTTTTGGAAAAAATGCATACAATCTCTCTAATTAATTCACAAGTCAAGCTCTGAGTAGTATTACCTCAGCACAAACCATTGGACGAGTATGTACCATATCATTACCGAAACCGCGATCAACCGAAATATACCTAATGGAATGATTGATGGTAAACACAGAAGCGGAAACTGCTTGCTCGCTAAAGGGACAGCACCTCAATCTTAGCTTTCTTAATCTAGGGCACCCTTTTGATAACTCCAAAAGTCCTACATCAGATTCTCCTATATTCCATAGATAGACATATCTCAAATTATGACCATACTTCCCAATGTATCCTAAACCCACATCCGTCAATTCAACAGAAGAAAGCTTGAGCGTCTCGAGTTTGCTGCAACCCATTAGCATAGCTCGAACCCCATTGTCTAACGGTGAATCTCTTATACCGGCCTCATCCTCATCCCAATAATATATACGGAATTCACGTAGAGTCTTCAAATGAGTTCCTACACACTCGAGAGCTTCATTAGAAATATCTACGCAATTAACCTCTAAATATACCAGATTATGACAACCTTGTGCTAGAGCTATAAGTCCCAGTTGAGTCACGCTCCCATAATGGGAAAGTTTGCGCAATTTCTTGCAAAATTGAGCAATAACTTGTAATCCCTCGTCTTCACATACATCTTGGGCAACTAGAACTTCTATATTGGGACACCTCTCAAACAAGAAACATTGGCAATCGTATTCACGCTTTGCATACAGGAGATCCAATTCCCGTAGCTGATTGAGATATGGGTGTAGAATAGGGAATGAATCTGGGTACACGTCCTGAATACGTAAACCACCAATATTCGGGGGGAATTTAAAACCATTGTAATCCCAATCTTCATCAATAATCCCGCAACCAAAATAATCCAGCTTCTTAGCATGCTTAATTACTTTTCTGAAATCACTTAAAGACCTTTGATAAATATTCAGAGATACTAACGACTTGCTACATTTCTTTGCAAGACGTGTAATATCTTTCATATCGTACCGATCAAAGGGGGAATGAAAATCTAACGACTCCATAACCGTGTTACGCATAGCCAACTCATGTAACCATTTCCCATTTGGCTTGTAATCATTTTCTATGTAATTCTTTTGTAAAGACAAACTTCTCAAATCAACACAATACCTAGCGATATCAGTTAAACCATCCTCTGAAAACATTTCACAACCACGAATCTCTAAACTCTTTAAATTAGCACCTCGGGTTTTCGCCAAGAGTTGGAGATCAGAAGTAGACACCACCATTTTGCGGAAAGATAGTGATTCCAAACGCGTAAACTTAACAGCTATCTCTTGAATCCAAGGGGTGACTGGAATATTCGATTTGAGACCACAATCTTTTCCATGGAAAAAGGACTCGAGAGTTAACGACTCGAGATTCGGGAATCTTAGACTCAAACGTTTCGGATCAGGGAGATAGTGAACATGCACAGTCAAGTGTTTACGCGTTTTAGAATCGATATCGTAAAAATTCTTGGAGACTAATGAAAGAGAATTAAGGTCATCAGGGTCTTGTATGTAAGGCATGACACAATCTAACACTAACTCCAAATCTATTTTTATAAATTGTTTTTTGGTAATGAGTTCATCATCCATATTTATTCTAAAATAAATGACAAACAACAACAAAAAGAATCAGAGTCTTACCTGAGTTTTCGAAATGGGGTTAGGGTTTGCAATTCAATTGTGTTTTGAAATTGGGTGTATGTGTTTCAGAACATGTGACACTGTTTTCATTTGGGTCAAATAGTCAACCTTTGATGTACACTGGTAAGAGTAAACTACACCATTAGTCCTTGTGGTTTGCGTCCTTTTAACGTAATGACAATTACTAGCGCTCGTTAAGACATGCATGATGTGAGAAATTGGGTTAGGGGAATGATAATCTAGGACACTTTACTTGAATTGTGTTAAGTCACTTTTCATAATTTCGTATTTATCGGTCCATACGTATCATGAAATTCTTATCGAGATAAATCAAGAATAAAAAAGTTATCTCCAAGTAAAAAAAGTAAAATAAAGCAAGAACTAAGGGGCTGTTTGGTTCGCAGAATATTTATTCTATTTGTAGGTACATTTATTAGGCCTATTTGTAAGTACATTTATTAGGCCTGCTCTCATTGGGGTTCTCATGGAGCCATCGTTCAATGTCGTCAATCTTGAAGACTATAATCGTCTTTTCCATGGTCCATCAGTTGACGATAATGGATTCTTCAAGATTCAATCAATGACTGAAAGAGAAAATTATTATTCAAGATTCGTATGGCTCGAGATCAAAGGAATACCGTTTGAGTATGCATCAAGGCTCAATATCACTAATATTGCTAAGTTGCACTAGGACATCAAACTCTCACCCAAGAGCAACTATGAGCTGATACACGTCACGATTTTGGCCATCATGAAGAGGTTCAAATCTTTAACTCATGTTTAAAACCAAACTCCATCATATCGGTACAACATGTGGGGAGTTTCCATTAATACAGGCCAACATGGTGGATGCTTCAACAACCGATGAAGAATCACAACCGGTGCTTCCACCTCCGTCGTTAATGGCGCTGACACATAATGAAATCAGGGCTCATTATTTACCTCAGAAGTCTATTGAGCTACACCTACATTCATCCAAAAATCCACAAGTCAATTCAAATTTCAAATGTAGTGTTGAAGAAGCGGGAGTTTGCGAGTCCCACAGTCTCATTACAGCTATGGATAGGGGTATTTTGGAGAATGCAAACCATGGTCACATGATGGGCACTGTTGAGCAGAGTGATATCTATTCTCATCTCAAGTGTACCAAAGAGTGAAAGTTGCACTTTAACACGCAGCCCAAAATGGTCTTCCTTGCCCTTTGAGAAATACTCCATCAGAAAACAGTAATATTTCTACTCCACAAACCTCACCGGTTATGGGCATTAAAAGTACCGATACATCTGGTGTCTTTTCAAATCAACTTCAACCCAACATTACTTTGGAAACTCACTCACTCCAAAAGAGTTGTTCCCTGTCACATACTAACCCTACCCATGTAGATGATTTTCCTCTCCTGCCTACAACATCTGTTCAAAAGTCAAAGACAAATAAGCATGGTGAATGCCATCTTATATGTAGTAAAGCCCAAAGGTTTGCAAAGATTATTCAAGACAAAAAGTCTAGCTTAAAAAGTAAAGAGCGTGACAAATCTAAAGCCACAGTTGGATACAATGGAAAAGCGAAAGAAAAATCCAATAAGAGAATTTGAAAAGAAGGTAATGAAGACTTCAACTTGAGTCCACATGCACGTGATGACATGACAGATTTTGAAGACGATGAGAAGGATGATGAATATCAGAACATCCTTAACCTTATTGGTGCGTCGTTGGGCATTACTTTAGATGGGAAGCCTGCCCGCCCCGTTACCGATGTCTTTGGGGATTTCCTACACGACACAACCAAGGAGACTCCTCATATTTTCTAAAATGAAGATAGTATCTTGGATCATTCATGGTAAGATATGTGGTCTCATCATCATGTGGAAAGTGTCGTTTTTCTTAGTAAAATCACTTTGGGCCACAAGCACATAGTAGCGGTTAAAGGCAATATTTTTATGGGTCTTCAATGAATTGTCTTTCAAAGTTTTAGATGTTTAAGATGAGGAGAACAATGTCTCTCTTCAAAACACAAAGCGCTCAATTCTCACTTAAATCAAGTAGTAATGGTTCAGGTTCTCATCTTGGTGTCTTTTCAAGAGTTTCAACACCTATTCACCCTGGTTTAAGCTGATGTTTCATTATCAATGGGTCATGATGTTGTTTTTGTAGGTTTCAAGTTTGTAACTTCAACTAGAGGTTCTTGCCTCATTTTTTGTACTCTCAAGTTAGATCTTTATTCAAGATCTATTATCAATACAATCTCAATTTTTTCTAATAAAAAGAAAATGAAAGAGACCAAAGTTATTTATCTATACTAACTAATTTTATTTTAGAAATATTGAATAATCAACTTACAACATTATATGCATAATATAGAATTATATAAACAAAATTAGAAACTAACTACTAATACATAACTTAATACTTGTATTAAAAATAACTAATACATATTAGAGAGAAGTGCAAAAATCATCTATATGGTATGTCAAAAAATCAAAATACATTATTCGTTAACTTTTTGGACACCTACCATCCCTTCGTTAGTGAACGGCGCACAATACATCCCTGTGGATGGATGGTGCAAATTTTTTTCACGTTAAGTACTAACGAGGTCTATAAAGTAAGGTATTCTTGTCTTTTTTATTTTTACAGGGATGTATGCTGAACGTTTTAAATAAAAAATCAAAAAATGTTTTAATTTAAAAAAATATTTGAAAAACAATTTTAATTTTAAAAAAATAAATTTTTTTGAAAATGAATTAATTTCTTTCTAAAAAAATTTAATTTATTTTCAAAAAATAATAAAATATTTTAAAGTTAATAAGTCTACATTTTGATTCTAAATTTTTAAAAATATTTCAAATTTTTTGAACGATTTTTAAGAATTTGTAATATTTTAAAAAAAGTTTTTCTTTTTTTAAATTTTTTGAAAGAAACAGTTAATTATTTTCTAACATATTAAAGTTAAAAAAATTTAAACGTTTTAAGCTTTTCTTCGAAAAATGTTAAAGTTTTTTTAGACTAAAACATTTTTTCGTAAATGACTTTTTTAAGAAATTATTTTAGTTAAAGAAATTAATTTTTCCGAGAAGAAATAAACTTTTTTTTATAAATAATTTTTTTTTGAAAATAGCTTTTTTTAATTGATAAATTTTTTTGATTTTTTTTAAAATTAATATATTTTTTCGATTTTTTTTATTAAAAATGTTCACTATACATCCGTGTAAAAGCAAAAAAGATCAGAATACCTTTTTTTTACAAACCTCGTTAGTACATAACATGAAAACAATTTGCACCATCCGTCAAGAGGGATGTATAGTGCACCGTAATGAAGGGATAATTGATGTCCAAAAAGATAACGTAAGATGTATTTTGAGTTTTTGACATAATACAAATATGATTTTTGCATTTCTCTCAACATATTATAAAAACTAATTAATACATAATTTAATACTCATATAAAAACTAATTAATAGTACATAATATTAAAACTAATTAATACATAATAATTAATACACATTTAAAAATAAAAATAATTAATACACATTAATATATAATCAATACACCCTATTACTTAGAAATACAATTATATATTCACATTCTACAATAATTTAAAGGATATATCTATAAAATCGTACATATGTTGTTTACATAACATGATGGTGTACATAGTTTTGAAAACCTTCATAAGATGAACCGAAGAGGACCCGCCAAAACTGACAAAAATGATACTGTTACATTAATCTATACTACTTAGTTTGAACGAGCACATAAAAATGTACTACTTATAAAAGAGATTGTTCTCTCTCTCTCTCTCTCTCTCTCTCTCCAAAATTTAACGTACTACAACGTTACAAGCTTTTGGTACAAACATTTACAATACAAACACTTCATAAATTTATTTTTGTATTAATTGGTGGGAATACATTAAATTACAAAATGAATACAAATTAATATGCAACATGTTCAAAGGATTATTATTGTAAATTCTGATTATCTACATACAAATTGTTCACTAATGTAAGTTTAATACTCCATCCGTCCCAAATTTATAGTCCCTCGGACGTCTCAAAATTTATAGTCCCTTTTTTTATTTCGGAACGTCCCAAAATTATTTTCCCTTTCCAAATATAGTTTTGGTAATTTAACAAGTTTACTATATTGCACCTAGTGGTATTAGAAATTACAAAGTTTATTCAAAGGTTTAATTAATTGCATACGGGTATGATTGTCATTTTGCAAAAAACTAAGAGAGAGAATGTTGTAATTGTTACTTTTTTTTTAAATCTGTGTGTTTTTTGTCGAGTGACAATTAATTTGGGACGGATGGAGTATCTTATATGTGCTAAATTTTGAACCATTCAACTTTTTTTTATAAATTTACATATTCAAAAACATATATTGTCTATGTATGTAATTTGGTACAAATTTAATGAAATACTGATCATTTTGTTAATTAATTCGATTAAATCGTACATAATATAGTAGAAAGATTTTAAGGTTATTATAATGTATGAAAACGTGTAAACATATAAAATACGAAGATTTTTAATATTTACAGATTATATAATATTGTGACGAATGCTACACAGATTAACAAATACCTTTCACCATCAATCATCACAAACTGGTAATACTAATTTATATGAAATGATTTATTATTGTTTAAATTTATTTCAACTTAAAGCTATCATCATTATTCATAGATATAATCATAAAACATTGCGCTCAGAGTTTCAGTTTCCAAATAGCAGTAGTCGCAACGTGCGGGGTACCCTGCTAGTGAATTAATAAGCATAAAAAATTGAGTCAATAACAGTTAAATTCAGTTAAGTTCGGTTGAATTAGAAAAGTCACAACCCTTTACCGACACACACATTGGTTTGGTTTTTAAAGGGAAAATAAGGTAAACCCCAAATACTGATTCATTGACCATTCAGCTTGGGGCTCTGCCCATTAACCTTGCAACGAGGCGGGATCTGCTAGACCCTGCATATTTGTCGTGCACTAAAACGTATCAGTTCAACGATTGTGCACTCCACATTTTTCTAACTCATATCCGAGTGTAATAGGAAATCCCATTAGTCTTTAGTAAATAACAATTACCTAAAATAGTTGATAACATATAACGGTATTTTTGATATTTTAAAATGTACCATTACTTCTGTCTCTTCCTTGCTAAACTATCTTACGACTAGCATTGCGATTCACGCATCTCGCACAACCGTGCCTGATTAACTTTTTCACTCATAAATTAAATTCTAAAGCCTTTTTCTCTTACATCTTTCTTTTTTTCTTTTCAGGTCGAGTACACAAAACTAAATATAAACTTTTTTATAGTCTCTTCTTCTGTCCTTTATTTAATTTGCTCCCCTTCCCGCTTCTCTTCTTTCCATTTTATACTCTAGAACTAAGGGCATCTACTATTGTAGGTATATGAATAGGTTTATAAAGGTATGAAGAGGTCTAAGAACTTGTTAACCATAATGAAGAACCATTTCATGCTTATGTGGCATGAAAATGTTTATAATCCTAGACCTCTTCATAATTAAATGGTTTTATTAATATATGAGGTTTATAAAATTTTATGAGATTTCTACATAGTGAGGATAGGTTAAAGGTTCATAAATTAATCCTATGATACAACTACAAACCTATTAAAAAGTTTACCATTGGAGATGCACTAAGTGGAATTAGTAAAATGCGTATTATTATCGCCTAATTGCATTTGACATAAGTAGACATTATGCATAAATGTCATAAAAAGGTGACACTTTTCGTACATATTTGTAAAAAGGATAGTGATCTTTTTGCCCGTTTTAGCCCACCTGTTTAACCCACCCGTTTGTCCGCACCCATTTAGCCCGTGCCCGTTTATCCCGCCATCTGTTTAGATTGTCGCCCGTTTTGCCCGTGTCTGTCTAACACGCCCGTTTTGCCACCTCTATGCGTTACAAGATTGCACTAACCAAAAGACAATGCGTAATTTTCATAGATGAATAAGGTCCAAAGTATAAATAGATGAATCATGAGAGAAGTCAGAGAACCACTTTTACGAACTTGCATTACTCGTTACATTAAGGATTAAGCCATAATTACAATAATTAAGATCACCGTTTTAACCCAAAGGCTTCAAACTGAGGTTTTATCACGTATGCTATGTCATTAAAGTTTTGGTATTCCGATGAAATTGTGCTACAAGTCATACATTGTTGCTGCATCACTATTGTTTTGACATGTATTATCTTCAAAGAATAAGTCACATTCTACATCTTGGTGAAGCTATAAGAAGGCCGGTGGTTCTTTATCACCTTCCAGGCAAATGTTGCGACATCTAAGACCACTGTGCAGATTGAGCGTATCAGTAAACACAAAAGAATTAAAAACGAAACTGTAGCTTACTTAGAAGTTAAAAGATGCAGGTTTCCATATTGGTTCTTATTGACCTCTTGTTGGTTTTTTATTAGGCTTTCCCTCTTAGGTTGGATTTACCATAAAACATATACGAAAGAAAGTAAATTTGACAAGATAATCAAATACATTTTGTTAGTTTCCTTATTGAATTCGACCAAAACTTACTTTTACTGTCACATCTTGAAAGTTTTCATTAGTAACTGGAGTAGCTTTGTCTGTACATTGAGATCGTCCGCTACCTGGTTTATCCTCATGATGTTTACCTGATCCGTCCACCGCAAAAATATCAGCTTGCACTTCTGTCTCTCATTATGAGAAACTTTATTTTCAACCCCACCTTCGTATTCTTCCTTATCTTCCGGAGTATGATCATCTGATCTTGACGGGCAGGAAACTTCTTTACAAGATTCTCCCATCTGTATGATCATCCTCCAAATTATCTTCTGAGGATTTTTCTTTACAAGGATTTTTCTTTACAAGATTCTCCCATCTGTATCTATGTTTCAAAACCCTTAACCACAATGACAGCTAGCTTATTATAACCCACAAATCATAATAGCATATTTTTGTACCAAATTTAACTAAAAATATACAGTAATCTTTTTAAGTATTGATATTGCTGCAGTGCACAAGATCATACTATTATCTCATCATTGTTGTGTATTTGAGATATTCAAGTCACGAGACCAATTGGTGGTTCTATAGTGAAAAGATCAAGGGCGGCATACAAGAACACCATACGAAACAGTACAGTTTCAACAAGTTTACATAAAATTGGGTCATTTCCGTTTCGTTACTACTCAAAACTACTGGAGTTGTTGCTTTTAGCCGTCTTTCATGAACTCCCACTCCTTTTAGTGACCTATCCTATAATATATTTTATAAGTTATGCATATTAAGCACCAATAATGCATGTGTTACAAAGAATTAAAAACAAAACTGCAGCTTACATAGAAGTTACAGGTTTCCGTATTGGTCCTAATTGACCTGTGGTTGGGTTTTTTTTCTCTACTGCTTTCCTCGATCACATTCATTCATCAACAAACTTAATAGAGCGTTATGTTTCATACAGTAAGTCATAAGACAATGATACTGTAAATTACCGTTCATTTTCTTTCTTGCTAAAAGTGAATGTGAACGAATAACTTGAAACACTAATAGCATGTGGCGTTACTACAGGGAGCATTCTTTTTTACAAAAAAAATACCTGCTTGGGTCCGGTAGATGTTCCATCAGATGATGTCGGGTAAATCTGTTCTGAAATGTCTTATAAGCTCGTTTGACAATGTCCCTATCTCCCATTTGCACATCTTCCTCATTCTGATAGACCTTCATCCCCACCTTAATATTCTCCCGTAACTTCCTTAGTATGATTATCTGATCTTGACGTACGGGCATGCAACTTCTCGCAAATTATCTTCGTGAAATCATCTAACCTTGAACGTTCAACTTCTTAGGTTTTTTCTTTACGAGATTCTCCCATTTGTATGTAAAATTCAAAACCCCTAATCAACAACTAATTAATCACAATGACAGCTAGCTAACGTAAACCACAAATCATAATAGTATATTCTGTACCAAATCTAACTAAAAACATAATCTTTTTAAGTACTTATTATATACTACTAACCTTATGACTTTATAAGTGTACTATAAAGGAAAGATTCCTTACAAATGTAGTCTTTATAAAAATAATGAAGTCGGTAGACATCTGTTACAATTTTTCAGTGTGCGAATTACAAGTGTGAAGAATAATCTATGTATACGAATACATAGATACGCGGTTAACTGTTCGTTTCAGGGAACTTTGACTGTCAACATAACACAACTACTAAAATTCAAAGATACTTGCAATAAGTGTTGGTTCAACTAAACTACTGTTCTTGATGAGGCAAAAGTATATAGGTGACTATGTCGAGATAAACATGGATACCTTTTTTTACTAGAAGCAGGTAAAAAAATGCATCAGTTATTATGTCTTGATCTGTCCTGTGCATAATTCTGACTAAGATCAAAGCAACAGTTATTAGTTAACTAGTGACATAATACAGTGGTAACATTTTTAACCATCATGTTAATTCTTCTGAAACAGGTGAAACCTGTCAATTTGGAATAAAATGAATACATTAGATGTAGTAGAAAGTGCATTTGCGACTGCTTATTTTACGGTATCTATAATATGTCTGGTTTGACTACCTATCCGAAAAACAAATCAAGGCTTGGACATAATACATAAGCACACAATTATAGTTGGTATTACATTAACGGCAACCTAATCTCACCTGCATACGTTACTTAGTTGTTTATCTCGGTTCTCACTATATGTGGTCCTAGCAACATGTGGTCCTAGCAACATTTGTTTCAGACAAAGTCCAACTTTTCTCGATTTCCCATTCACTCTCCACCATTTTATTTCCTGGACCTGTACAGGAAGATAAAAAAGGAGGCCATCTGGCGGAAAGGAACCAACGACTTAAGTTATAAGACATCTATAATTAGAAGTCATTTTATCCATCAACGCAAGCAATTCCAACGCGATTCTAGAGAAACTATATATAAAGCAAAACATATCAAATAACCAAGCACACAATCTGTAAAGAAACAAACAACACAATATTAGTGTATCAAAACAGCCAAAATTCTACATGTTTTGGCCAACAAACAAGAAGATGAATTGACTTAATAGTCAATCATCCACTCTACGTGTTTCGTCACCTCTAGCAGTTGAACTAAGACCGCTAATGTCTACTTTAAATTTTCTAAATTCATCACATTTTTGCCAAAGTCATAATACCAAAAGAAACTAAATAATTCCCTATTACCGAATTTGGTCTCTTCTCACCAAGAACTTTGACCAAATCAAAACTACAAAGCAAGGAAAACAAACCCCTCAACTTCAGGAATGTCACCAATCTTCTTCAAAGCCTCTTCGCTCGGTTTCTCATCAATAGCAATCACCATGACCGCTTGTTTTCTTGACGTGATCCATTCGACGCTCATAATGTTCACATTTTCTTCACCCAATATACTTGCAACACAGCAAATGATATTAGGCTCATCAACGTGTTTACAAAGTAAAATATGTCCGTCCAATCTCACATCTACCTCAAAAGCACCTAGTTTCGTCAAATGTGGAACCCCATCTTTCACCCTCCCTTGCAATTCTATTTCCCCAAACTCGGATGCTGCAATTGCGGAATGTGATACGACTTCATCAATTTGAACTATAATTTCGAGTGGCTTCTCAGATGACCCGTCCAAAAGTAACCCTTTTTTCTTCTGGATATCTCTGGCTGCCAAGTTCCAGACTAATCGAGAGTCGAGATCATCTGTTGCTCTTGAGGATGCATATGTTATCTTTACAAATCGAGCATCATATCCATCTGATACCACCAGTTGTACAGCGAACCTATGAAGTTTTTCAGCAAGGGTAATATACACTTGTGTAAGTACCTGCAACGTAGGTCATAACATCAAAATCACCAGAAACTTTTAAAAGAAAGAATTTATCGACGGAGGTTTTTTGTTTTGGGAAAGGACAGGCTCACAGGCCAAAAAAGGAGTTAAAAGCTTGAAGCTGACAAGCATTTAGTTATGGGTAGTTCTATAGTAAAAAGATCAAGGTCGACATGCAAGTACTCAACAGTTTTAACCAATCTACATAAAAAATGCGTCTTTTGATTTGACTTATTTCTCAAACTATTCAAATGTTTAGGTGAGAAGAAAAGGCGGTCAAAAATATCAAAACTATCCCTCACTTCATTTCATAACTTTTTTTAGAACTTTTGGTAAATACACTGTCTTTATACTCCTAAGGCATTGATTTCTAACAAAAAACTGGCCCGTTTCAACCGGTTACTTATATCGACCAAACTATCCATATAGGTAATAATAGTTAACGCACAAGTTACCTATTCTTGCAAAAGTTAGCGCTTAACCTTTTGTAAGGAATTGAAAAAAGTAAATAATAGCTGGAAGTGTTTTTGGAAAAAGATACATACATCCTCTTTAGGCTATAATAGTTTTTGACAGATAACAAGTCAAGCTTTCAGTAGTATTACCTCATCATAAACCATTGGACGAGTGAGTACCGAATGCTCAATCCATACATACCGCAAGGAATGATTGTTGTTAAACACAAAAGTTGCAACTGCTTGCTTGCTAAAGGGACAACTGCCCAATCTTAGCTTTCTTAAATTTGGGCACCCCTTTGATAACTCCAAAAGCCCGAGATCAGATTCTCCTGTATTGATTAGAGAGAGATCTGTCAAATTATGACCATATTTCCCAATGTATCCTACACCCACATCTGTCAATCCACCAAAAGAAATCCATAGCCTCTCGAGTTTGCTGCAACCTATTAGCATAGCTCGAACCCCATTGTCTAGCGGTAAGTCTGCTGTTATACGGACTCCCCTCTTCAAGAATGTACGGAAATCACGTAGATTCTTCAAATGAGTTCCTACACACGCGAGAGCTTCATTTGAAATATCTAAGAGAGTACCAACCTCTAAATATTCTAGATTAGGACAACCTTGTGCTAGAGCTATAAGTCCCATTTGAGTCATCCTCCCATAATAGGTAAGTTTGCGCAATTTCTTGCAAAACAGACCAATAACTTGCAATCCGATATCTCCACATATATCATGGGTAACTAGAACTTCTAAATTCGGACACCTCTCAAAAAAGAAACATTGGCAATCATGTTGACGAACATGATATACGAGATTCAATTCCCGTAGCTGATTGAGATATGGGAGTAGAAAAGGGAATGAAGCTTCGTTCAACTCCTGAATACATAAACCACGAATATTTGGGGGGAATTTAAAACCATTATAATCTGAATCTTCATCAATAAACCCGTACCCAAAATGATCCAGCTTCTTAGCATGCTTAAAGACTTTTTTGAAATTAATTAAAGGTTGTGGATAGATATTCAAATATACTAAAGAGTTGCTACATTTCTTTGCAAGACATGTAACATCTTTCATATCGTACAAATGAAAGGGGTAAAAAAAGTTTAACGACTCCATAACCGTGACAAAGCCAACTCATGTAACCATTCCCCATTTGACATGTTATTATTTTCCATCCAATTACGTTCTAAACGCAAATATCTCAAATCAATACAACACCTAGCAATATCGATTAAACCATCCTCTGAAAACATTTTACACCCACGAATCTCTAAACTCCTTAAATTAGCACCTCGGGTTTTCGCTAAGAGTTTAAGATCAGAAGGTGACACCACCATGTTCCGGATAGATAGTGTATTCAAACGCGGAAACTTAACAGCTATCTCTTGAATCCATGGGGTGACCGGAAGATGATATTTGCGAGTAGTATATGAATAATTTTTAAGCCTTAAGGACTCGAGATTGGGGAATCTACGGCTTAAACGAGAGGGATTAGAGAGAAAATGCACGTGAGCAGTTAGATGCTTACGCGTTAAAGAATCGATGTCACGACATGTGGTGGAGACTAAGGAAACAGAATTAAGGTCATGATTGTTTTGTATGTAAGGAATTACACAATCTAACACTAACTCCAAATTTTTATCTATATATTTTTTGAAATCCATATTTTAAAATAAATCAGAAACAAAAAGAATCAGTCTTACCATGCAGTTCACAGGAGTTTTGGAAGCGGTGTAATTAGGGTTTGCAATTCATTTCATGTTTTGGGGGCGTCTGTGTGTGTGTGTTTCAGAAATGTGTCAGATTGGACAACTGATTATGGTCAAAAAGAGTCAACCATCCATATATATATAAAGGAGCAAATTACACCTTTCGTCCTTGTGGTCTATGTTGACCAACAAGGTTTGCCCCTTAACCGGAACAAATGCATCGTTCATCTTTAACTACAAAACGTTATGTATCGTTTGTCCTTATCCTCACGCTCACTATGTGTATTTTGCATGAGGGCATTTTGGTACCCAATAGGGACTTCCAGAGTTCATTTTGAATAAGTTATTTAAAATGCATCCGAGAGGTCTTAATAATTTCAAATTCTGCTTGGTGAACAATCCTCGAGATAAGGCCTTAACGAGTGTGTGTGGGCTTATAAGCCTAATGGATTAGTCGGTCAAAATGTCGCAGATTATGGTGACAGAAAAATAACGAAGAGTAGAGCCCATAAGACCATGTTTGTTTACGATTTGCTCCAACCGGTCGCCAAGTAGAAGACAAGGATATACGAAATATTATAATAAAAAAATACAAGAGAAAGAGAGACAAAGTCACGACCTGGTCGTTATGTGACGTTCAAAACTTTGAACCAACCTTAACACATGTCATTCTCTGATTGATCCACTATTTCGTTTAGTTTTTCGTTAGGATTGCTATGTTTGTTACTAGATGATTGAAGGTTAAAAATGGTGAATAAGATGCAGGTTATTGAAGAAGATAAGTGAGAGATGGTGAAAGAACTTAAATGTGTGGTGGGTATACGTTTTGACTTATGGTCATAATTATTAGGGAACATCATCTAAAAATACATTAAACTTACCACTTTTATGGTTGTGTGTAGTTAACTTTTTTTTTCTTATTGTACTAACAAACTTTTGAATTTCGTTGTTTGTGTGCAGCGGGTGACCTGCTAGACCTGTTAATACTACATGGAGCAGGTTACACTAAAGGCCGTCTATTTTTATTACAACGATAATCCTCTTTACTAACTTAGTCAACGAAAAATATAAATATCTATTATTATTATTATTATTATTATTATTATTATTATTATTATTATTATTATTATTATTATTATTATTATTATTATTATTATTAGTTATTATTTATTTATTATAATCAACGCTTTATAATAGAATTTACAAAAAGTTAGTAGGTAGCCGAGATATTATTATTATTTATTATTATTTTTTTTATTTAAATTAATATTATTAAAATTATTTTTATTATATTTTTATTTATTATTTTTTATTATTATTATTATTTTAATAAACTGATATTTTTTTTATTATTATTATTAAATTTTTTAAGCCAAACACTTTACTTGAATAATAAAATAAATAATATTATTTTAATACCAATCTCTTTTTAGCAATATTTTTAATATCAATCCTACATCCCAAAAAACAACCTTTGATGCTATAAACTTCCATTTACCAGATCCATTTTACCATATTCTAGTTTTTTATGCACGTTAAAACAAATTAAACATTAATCTTCATTATCTTTTCCCAACTTCATCATCTTCTCCCACACCAACCAATCCAAACCTTATATTCATATCAATAACAATACAATTTTACATGTGCATTCATCCTCATCAACTAATTAGCATTTCATTTACACAAAGGTCGACATTTAAAAGTTTGTTAGTACAATGAGAAAAAAAATTAACTACACAGAACGATAAAAAATGGTAAGTTTGATGTATTTTTAGGTGATTATCCTTAATTATTACTACTTTTAAAAGTTTTTGTTATTTCGTATTTAATTGGTTGAATAATAAATATTCTTTAATACTAAATGAGAAGTTTGTAATGTCTTACTTTGTTTGTTTAATACTACAACAATAAATATCGTGTAATCTATTTTATATAATAAACCAAAATAATTTACAAGTATTTTATAGCACAAAAAAGTTAATTTGTTTCCTAAATTGCCACCAATGTACAAGAGTTTTAATACAAACCTCATAAACCAGTTTCCCAATATAACATTTAACAAAAGGAGCGTCTTTTTTAACAAATCAAAAAAAATTGAATTTTACAAATTCAAGACGCATGGACTTATTTTGGGAAGTATTTTTATGGCCATTAACAACAAAACGCGTTTTGTGAAGCCCAGGACACTCCTGCCCTAAAATAACTCTAAACCTAAAACCTATATAAGCGCCCCTCACACCACATTTGCAACACAAAATTCACAATGTTCGAACATTGTGAATTTTGTGTTGCAAATGTGGTGTGAGGGGCGCTTATATAGGTTTTAGGTTTAGAGTTATTTTAGGGCAGGAGTGTCTTGGGCTTCACAAAACGCGTTTTGTTGTTAATGGCCATAAAAATACTTCCCAAAATAAGTCCATGCGTCTTGAATTTGTAAAATTCAATTTTTTTTGATTTGTTAAAAAAGACGCTCCTTTTGTTAAATGTTATATTGGGAAACTGGTTTATGAGGTTTGTATTAAAACTCTTGTACATTGGTGGCAATTTAGGAAACAAATTAACTTTTTTGTGCTATAAAATACTTGTAAATTATTTTGGTTTATTATATAAAATAGATTACACGATATTTATTGTTGTAGTATTAAACAAACAAAGTAAGACATTACAAACTTCTCATTTAGTATTAAAGAATATTTATTATTCAACCAATTAAATACGAAATAACAAAAACTTTTAAAAGTAGTAATAATTAAGGATAATCACCTAAAAATACATCAAACTTACCATTTTTTATCGTTCTGTGTAGTTAATTTTTTTTCTCATTGTACTAACAAACTTTTAAATGTCGACCTTTGTGTAAATGAAATGCTAATTAGTTGATGAGGATGAATGCACATGTAAAATTGTATTGTTATTGATATGAATATAAGGTTTGGATTGGTTGGTGTGGGAGAAGATGATGAAGTTGGGAAAAGATAATGAAGATTAATGTTTAATTTGTTTTAACGTGCATAAAAAACTAGAATATGGTAAAATGGATCTGGTAAATGGAAGTTTATAGCATCAAAGGTTGTTTTTTGGGATGTAGGATTGATATTAAAAATATTGCTAAAAAGAGATTGGTATTAAAATAATATTATTTATTTTATTATTCAAGTAAAGTGTTTGGCTTAAAAAATTTAATAATAATAATAAAAAAAATATCAGTTTATTAAAATAATAATAATAATAAAAAATAATAAATAAAAATATAATAAAAATAATTTTAATAATATTAATTTAAATAAAAAAAATAATAATAAATAATAATAATATCTCGGCTACCTACTAACTTTTTGTAAATTCTATTATAAAGCGTTGATTATAATAAATAAATAATAACTAATAATAATAATAATAATAATAATAATAATAATAATAATAATAATAATAATAATAATAATAATAATAATAATAATAGATATTTATATTTTTCGTTGACTAAGTTAGTAAAGAGGATTATCGTTGTAATAAAAATAGACGGCCTTTAGTGTAACCTGCTCCATGTAGTATTAACAGGTCTAGCAGGTCACCCGCTGCACACAAACAACGAAATTCAAAAGTTTGTTAGTACAATAAGAAAAAAAAAGTTAACTACACACAACCATAAAAGTGGTAAGTTTAATGTATTTTTAGATGATGTTCCCTAATAATTATGACCATAAGTCAAAACGTATACCCACCACACATTTAAGTTCTTTCACCATCTCTCACTTATCTTCTTCAATAACCTGCATCTTATTCACCATTTTTAACCTTCAATCATCTAGTAACAAACATAGCAATCCTAACGAAAAACTAAACGAAATAGTGGATCAATCAGAGAATGACATGTGTTAAGGTTGGTTCAAAGTTTTGAACGTCACATAACGACCAGGTCGTGACTTTGTCTCTCTTTCTCTTGTATTTTTTTATTATAATATTTCGTATATCCTTGTCTTCTACTTGGCGACCGGTTGGAGCAAATCGTAAACAAACATGGTCTTATGGGCTCTACTCTTCGTTATTTTTCTGTCACCATAATCTGCGACATTTTGACCGACTAATCCATTAGGCTTATAAGCCCACACACACTCGTTAAGGCCTTATCTCGAGGATTGTTCACCAAGCAGAATTTGAAATTATTAAGACCTCTCGGATGCATTTTAAATAACTTATTCAAAATGAACTCTGGAAGTCCCTATTGGGTACCAAAATGCCCTCATGCAAAATACACATAGTGAGAGTGAGGATAAGGACAAACGATACATAACGTTTTGTAGTTAAAGATGAACGATGCATTTGTTCCGGTTAAGGGGCAAACCTTGTTGGTCAACATAGACCACAAGGACGAAAGGTGTAATTTGCTCCTTTATATATATATGGATGGTTGACTCTTTTTGACCATAATCAGTTGTCCAATCTGACACATTTCTGAAACACACACACACAGACGCCCCCAAAACATGAAATGAATTGCAAACCCTAATTACACCGCTTCCAAAACTCCTGTGAACTGCATGGTAAGACTGATTCTTTTTGTTTCTGATTTATTTTAAAATATGGATTTCAAAAAATATATAGATAAAAATTTGGAGTTAGTGTTAGATTGTGTAATTCCTTACATACAAAACAATCATGACCTTAATTCTGTTTCCTTAGTCTCCACCACATGTCGTGACATCGATTCTTTAACGCGTAAGCATCTAACTGCTCACGTGCATTTTCTCTCTAATCCCTCTCGTTTAAGCCGTAGATTCCCCAATCTCGAGTCCTTAAGGCTTAAAAATTATTCATATACTACTCGCAAATATCATCTTCCGGTCACCCCATGGATTCAAGAGATAGCTGTTAAGTTTCCGCGTTTGAATACACTATCTATCCGGAACATGGTGGTGTCACCTTCTGATCTTAAACTCTTAGCGAAAACCCGAGGTGCTAATTTAAGGAGTTTAGAGATTCGTGGGTGTAAAATGTTTTCAGAGGATGGTTTAATCGATATTGCTAGGTGTTGTATTGATTTGAGATATTTGCGTTTAGAACGTAATTGGATGGAAAATAATAACATGTCAAATGGGGAATGGTTACATGAGTTGGCTTTGTGCAACCTGTTAATACTACATGGAGCAGGTTACACTAAAGGCCGTCTATTTTTATTACAACGATAATCCTCTTTACTAACTTAGTCAACGAAAAATATAAATATCTATTATTATTATTATTATTATTATTATTATTATTATTATTATTATTATTATTATTTTTTTTTTTTTTTTTTTTTTTTTTTATTTTTTTTTTATTTTTTTTTTTTTTTTTTTTTTTTTTTATTATTATTATTATTATTATTATTATTAGTTATTATTTATTTATTATAATCAACGCTTTATAATAGAATTTACAAAAAGTTAGTAGGTAGCCGAGATATTATTATTATTTATTATTATTTTTTTTATTTAAATTAATATTATTAAAATTATTTTTATTATATTTTTATTTATTATTTTTTATTATTATTATTATTTTAATAAACTGATATTTTTTTTATTATTATTATTAAATTTTTTAAGCCAAACACTTTACTTGAATAATAAAATAAATAATATTATTTTAATACCAATCTCTTTTTAGCAATATTTTTAATATCAATCCTACATCCCAAAAAACAACCTTTGATGCTATAAACTTCCATTTACCAGATCCATTTTACCATATTCTAGTTTTTTATGCACGTTAAAACAAATTAAACATTAATCTTCATTATCTTTTCCCAACTTCATCATCTTCTCCCACACCAACCAATCCAAACCTTATATTCATATCAATAACAATACAATTTTACATGTGCATTCATCCTCATCAACTAATTAGCATTTCATTTACACAAAGGTCGACATTTAAAAGTTTGTTAGTACAATGAGAAAAAAAATTAACTACACAGAACGATAAAAAATGGTAAGTTTGATGTATTTTTAGGTGATTATCCTTAATTATTACTACTTTTAAAAGTTTTTGTTATTTCGTATTTAATTGGTTGAATAATAAATATTCTTTAATACTAAATGAGAAGTTTGTAATGTCTTACTTTGTTTGTTTAATACTACAACAATAAATATCGTGTAATCTATTTTATATAATAAACCAAAATAATTTACAAGTATTTTATAGCACA
Organism: Glebionis coronaria; assembly: GCA_025667525.1. Taxonomy (NCBI): domain Eukaryota; kingdom Viridiplantae; phylum Streptophyta; class Magnoliopsida; order Asterales; family Asteraceae; genus Glebionis; species Glebionis coronaria. The sequence continues at coordinate 32,942 of JANFOE010002876.1, forward strand.
AAAAAGTTAATTTGTTTCCTAAATTGCCACCAATGTACAAGAGTTTTAATACAAACCTCATAAACCAGTTTCCCAATATAACATTTAACAAAAGGAGCGTCTTTTTTAACAAATCAAAAAAAATTGAATTTTACAAATTCAAGACGCATGGACTTATTTTGGGAAGTATTTTTATGGCCATTAACAACAAAACGCGTTTTGTGAAGCCCAGGACACTCCTGCCCTAAAATAACTCTAAACCTAAAACCTATATAAGCGCCCCTCACACCACATTTGCAACACAAAATTCACAATGTTCGACATCCATGTTTGTGCAATCTCTTAGATACCTAAAACTCTATTCTTAATCTCCAACTTTGTAATGCTACCAAGAATTGAATGGATTTAGGTCCATTCATGCAACAACATTGATCTAATTGCTTGCACAACAATATGGATTGCTGATCATTACAATGCTGCCAAGAATTGAATGGATTTAGGTCCATTCATGCAACAACATTGATCTAATTGCATATGCAACACAAAAAAGGAATGTGTTCTCAGCATCCATGATTATGCAATCTGTTAGATTCCAAAAATTGTATTCTCACTCTCCTTCTTTTTAATGCTGCCAAGAAATGAATAGATTTAGGTCCATTCATGCAACATCATTGATCTAATTGCTTGCACAACAATATGGATTGCTGGACATTTTAATGCTGCCAAGAATTGGATGGATTTAGGTCCATTCATGCAACAACATTGTTCTGCATAATTTGCAGCACAAAAATTGTCATGGATCGACATCCATGTTTGTGCAATCTGTTTTGTGCCAAAAACTGTATTCTTAAATCTCCTTCCTACAATAATGCTGCCAAGAATTGTATGGATTTAGGTCCATTCATGAAACAACATTGATCTAATATTGAATGATCATGAATGATTAAAAAATGGACCTAAATAATATGAACGTGGATTGATGTTAATAATTTTTTGTATTGAAAGTTATAATCGATTAATTATGTGTAATATGAAGGTGGATTGATGTCAATAGATTTTTTTGGCTGATAAATACCCATTTATTATGTTTTTGTGAATTGCAGGATCTAGGTGTTATAAATGTTCCATGTAAACTGCAGTATTTTGACAATTATGTTTCTGTGAGTAGCAACAGCTAAAGGGATGAATGATTAACATTACATATGGTGCAATTACCAGATACATTTTGAGTGATTGGATCTAACATACTGTGTATCAGCACATTTGGATTGTAATTATTATGTTTGATTAACACATTGTAATGATATTTGTTGTATTATTATGTTTTTTATAATGACAAACATTGTTTTATATTATCAAGTTATGATCATATTATTGATACACATTGTTAAAGGACTCATCATAAAGTTTGAGTTGTGTAAACTGTTATGCCACCATTATGGAGTCAATTTTGTGATTTATAAACGCAGTTTATAAATCTGCGTTTTTAAATAGTGTTAAACAACGCAACTCTGTTCAGCTTAACCATAATACACAGAATTATTGCTATAGCATACAACATATGCGTTTTGTGTTAAAATGCATTAATACTTTATTGGATTGTATGGATACCACTATTCAGAGCACTGAATTATCATGAATAGAAGTGGATAATAGATGTATGTGTGCCATCCATATTGGTTATCCAGTGGACATTATAATACTTTATCTATTCAATTATACGATTTGTGGTATAGTGTCTGTGATGCTATTTAAACGAAGGTATGGTGAATACATGAAACATACTAAATCCGTAACAATACCTAAAAAAATTAGAAAACATCCAATAATGGTGTGGTTAGCTAGATGTGAAGAATTGAAAGAAGCTGATGGATCAGATAATTGGACTGATCTAATGGTATTATATTTTCAATGATTTGTTGAAGAGGATCAGAGTTTTGGTATGAAACTTGATAGTTTACATGGGGATTTTGATGTTGTTGTTGAAGAAAGACAACTGTTTATCCAAGAATTAGAAATTGCTGGAAATATATTGCTATTAAAGAAATCAATTAAATTTCTCAAAGATGTCCAAAAGAAGGACAAAAAAAATTGAGTCAGATGGAAACAGCAATCAAAGATACAAACTCAAGAATTACTGAGAAGGATGCCTTTGTTCAGAAATTGAAGGACTTGACAGTACCATTATGAGTACTGTCAAAGAGCTTTTTATAATGCTGATGTTTGAAAGAGCCTTTGTGCTGAGAACGATATCAACCTTTATATGCATTTTGTTTGATTGTGTTGGAAATACGTTTTTACGTATTTAGGAAGATTCGGCCACTCCGACAATATATTAAGTAGTAGCTCGTAGTCTAGATATCTTTATATTACTTAACAAGGAAAGGCCTAGTCCATGTTATGTATGGACGGCCCAATATTGTAAGCCCAAGCCCATCTTATGGGCTTGGTATATAAACCCTCTCCTTAGATGGAGAGGGTGTGGTTCACTTTACTTTTCACATAGTAAGAAGGTGTTTATCTTTCACTTTCTCTATCTAAGTGTGTGTGTTCTCACCATCTCTCTATCTCTTTCTCTCTCTAAAACATAAGCAAGATTTACAATATCTTACAAATGGTATCAAGAGCCATGGGATGATTGTATTGTTTATGTGTTTGTTTATATAGAGTTCGTGTGTTTTTATCCTAAAATCCCACGTCCAAATTTTTTTTTGGTGTTTTTTGTGGTTTGATCTTCACCAAAATCATCTACATATACGTGTTAGTGATTTGGGTTACTTGGATCGCTCAAAACGCAAAATTTTTGGCCTCAAGATTCGTCTATATTAAAGTACAATACGAATTCCTTGTTTTTTTCAAAATTTCGCAATATTTGGTATAATTTCGCAATTGTTGAATTGCGAAATTGTTTAGTATTGCGAAATCTTTGCATAATTGCGAAATCTTTGCCGGATTGCGAAATCTTTGCCTATTGTGAAATCTTCGATTGCGGATTTGTGCCTATTGCGAAATCTTTGCCTATTGCCAAATCTTCGATTGCGGATTTATGCCTATTGCGAAATCTTTTCCTATAGCGAAATCTTCGATTGTGGATTTATGCCTATTACGAAATCTTTGATTGCGGAATTGTGCCTATTGAGGAATCTTTGCCCTATTGCGGAATTAGGACTTTATTGCGGAATAATTTGTTTGTGGGATTGCGAATTTGAATCAACTCTAGGATTGCGAAATCATTGCACATAATTGAGGAATCTTCATATTGCGAAATCTTTGGAATTTTTTCAAGATTTTTGAAAAACGTGATTTTGAAAATTTCGTGAGTAATTTTGCAGTGGAATTTTTGGTTTCTCAAGAAGATAATTTTAAGGGATTTTAACATAGTTTCTCGACTTCAACACACGACAACAAACACATTTACTTTCTCTCATTGTTCGATCAACGTTTTGTAAATCTTCACATCAAACTTCAATGGAATCGTTGAATTCGACATCTCAAGAGGGAGAATTGCATCTAATGCAAAACACAGCTAGAGAAAGTGGTATAACGTTATTTCGACTACTTCAGTCTCATCTTGTAACCCTTTCATGGCTTCAAGGAGGAAGTGAATTTGTGACACTCTTTGGTCAAGATCGTTATACATTCATCGACTCAATATTCCTCAACTTGAACCAACTAGCTGAGCAACTTCACAAAGAAGACTTTAATCACTCTGAATTAGTATCTGCCTATAAAGCTCTAGTGATACAACTTACGCACTTCTTTCAATTCAACATTATTAAGTCTGAAAATTCAGGGATATGTTAGTCATTTCTGCAATACACACATACGGAGGTTCAAGAGTTCCGTGGTACACTGTTGAAATTCATGACATCGGTCTCGTCTTCGATTTATGAAAGATCCCGATTTCAGCAAGAGTATGATAGTGGATTGCAAGTATTTACGATGCAGATGCTAGAGGAGCATGGTCATACGGTTGACAACTTGGAGCCTCAAGATTGCAAGAGCATGGAATCGAGAGGAAAGCATGATACAAGCAGCATGTCAGGGAACGTGGTATATGATGTCTGTGCCGATGCACTACCACATGTTGAGCATTCCGAACCTATTTATGATAAACATGAAATGGAAAAGAGTGATAGTTCTAACACTTCAGATTCATCCGATGTGAGTCATAATGAGGGAGAAATTGTTCAGAATGCTATGGTAAATCATGATACATGCTTTATGACTGCTTCAGTAACCGATTCTGATTCAAAGATTAAAGAGCTTGAAACGATCTTAGCTCAGCAATCTAAAACTCTTGAGGATGCCAAAACTGAATTTTCGAAGAAAACGGACAAATTTCAAACATATTTTGAAAAACTTGAAAAGTCAAAAGTTGTTCTTGAACGAAAATTAGATCAAAAAGTTCTAGATTCTAAAGCTAAAAAAGATAATCTTTTGAAACAAATTAAGTTGCTTGAATCTAAGTTGGCATCCCAAGATAGATTG
>JANFOE010002877.1:0-63363 GCA_025667525.1 Glebionis coronaria
GAGGCAAAATTTGCATACCAAAGTTATCAGAAGCATATATCTTCCTTCCGTCATTTCGAGAGTTTTTTGTTGCATTACATAACCGACTAAAATTTAGAAATTAGCTATAGCATAACTGATAGAAAATTTGAAACTCGTTCGGAGTAAACGACTTTCAGCATGAACATGTTGCATGAAGTGCGATGCAAAAAAAGTGCACACACAATAATATGTCCAAAATTTAACGAGTCTAACCTCTTGCGAATACCCTGAATCATTACATGAGGCGGGGTCCTGTTTATGAAAAACGTGTTCGGCCACCAATGCCACCACTGTAACGTCGCTTGGGACGCCAGCACCACATGGAATTTTCACAGCAAAATTGGAACCTATCACCCTACAAAGAGTACATAATGATCGGTGAAGATTTTTGGAAAATCTTACTCAAGGTGCAATATGGGCAAGTCGGGTCGAGCTGGGTTGGCCCGGGACACTTCTATTTTGAAAGTTCTACTTGCTTTACGACCCCATAAGAGTCTCAAATATAATCACGAAAAGTAATTTTGAAAAGTGTTGCAATGTTTGAAAAGTGGGGTAGATCCAATGGTGCCCAAAAGCTCAAAAACAGATCAATAATATTGAATATCAAGTACTCTAAAAAACCAAGATTACAGAAGCAAAGTGTTGCTTGGACATGTGAACTCTAAAAGGATTCTGGAGTTGACTCCTGAAGAGATGGAAACCACTGAAAGACTAATGGAAATTGGGAATATAAAAGGGAAACTTTGTTCGATTATGAACGTGGTTTGCCACCAAAGGCTACCACTGATGAAATCAAATGTGGTCGTTGTGGGAAAAAGAATTGCACTTATTTCCAACTGCAGACTTGGAGTGCTGATGAACCCATGACGATTTTTGTAACATGTGTCAAAATACTCTGAATTTATGCGTCTACTTTTCTGTGAAAAGTTTTAATCTGATAAGTAATAACATAGACATGTTAACAGAGGGTGTAAAAATTTATATATACGCCAAAGAAGTAGTTGCAAACATAATACCAACTGAATGTACTTACTTTGGGGAAGATGAAATAGAATAGTATCTCGGCTGCATGCTTAACAGCCATGTAATGACACATAAGTTTAGTTATTTTAAGGATTGTACAAAGTTACCATACCAGAATTTGATCAATAATAAAATGTAAAAAATATCCAGACAGAAGCATTGTCAGAGATTGACTAAAAGTTGTTTCAGTATAAAAGATGGGTAGATCATACTGAGGCTATAGCTTAACTGGGAGCAGAGTTTTTACCGTAAGACCAAGTGAGATTGCTTCAGTGTTGGTCATCCTCACCTTGCTCAGAGTTGGGGATCGGTTTACCAGTGCATTTCTCTTGTAGTAAGCTGGTATTATTAGTGTTAAATGGTGGACAATAACTATTGCAGGCTATGAGTTATGTATGATGAAAATAAAATACTTTACCAATCTAGGTTTCCTTTTTATGCTAACGTCCTGCTTTATATACAGCTTGGTTTCTTCCTTGCGATTTCACATTCAATTTTGACAATCATTTTGGTCGTTGTCATCTTTGTTTTAATTTTCATGATATGTCAGGCCTATAAACACTTTGGCTGATTAACCCATAGGAAAACATAATGAACGAAAACATAATTAACGGATCAAAACATCCTAAATTGTATACTACTATACACGCCTTAATATGAACTTCTGTTATTCCACAACAAACCTAACTACCTAAATGGTAACTCAAGGCAATTAATCTAAAATTGCGATTTTTAATACTAACCGTCCTCTTGTTTTCATGGCCAACTTCAGTTCACTTATCTCTTTCTCGATGTCCTGTGAATAAACTAAGATGTCAAATATCGAACCTTAATGTTTTTCTGCAGGTGATCAAAGTCTCACCTCCATGAATTGCACAATGAAATCGATAACCTTCTCCATTTGCATCTCTTCGTATACCCCTGATCATATATAAAAAAAAGATTAAAGCAATTACTGAAATTGAAAAGCACTTGATACGTTGCGTACCTGCACAGGCTTTCCGTTGCTGTATGTGATGTTGCCACTCGACTCGCGACCTTTCTTCAGGGACTCGCATCCGTGCAGAAAACCACCCATTTTAATACATTACCCATCCCGTCCTATTTTGCCAATGTGCTATACAGAAGTAAAGAATGAAAAATTATAAAAGAAAAAGATAAAAAGATGAAATCATATAAACTGGATAGATATATGCGTCGCGCACCAGGGAATGTTCCAAAAAGCGAGACACCAATGATGAACAGCTCAGCTATTTCTGCCATCATCCCTAGCAGTTTATGAAGAAAATATAACACAAATTTTTAGCTAAAAATTAAATGTTACTATCATTAGATTAAATAGTTACTGTATATAAAGGGAAAAAAAGATGATAAGAAGTAATAAGGAGTGTTTGGGTTATCTGCTGTTGCGGCACCGGTTTCAAAGTAAGGGGTGTTTAAATTTGTCCAAAACCGTTTACAGGGTGGTGTTTGGGTCTGAAAACTATTGGGTATAGTTGTTGCAACGGCATTTGTATGGGTGCTCGGATCTCTTACCTGCAATTATGTAGCTCTAAGGGGTTTTCGTTTTCTCAAAAAAATGACTGATTGGTCTGCTCAGCAAACGTACAAAGTGGACCGCTGTTTGGCTGGCCCCCTTCCTCCCATTACTCAAGTGAGGCTCGGATATGTGAATTATAACCAAGTGTTACCACACACCCAATGTGGCTGCCACCACAATATGGTGCCCTGCCAAGACACGAGGCTCGGTAAACTACGCTTACAAACTTTATAAAATACAAAGCAGAACACAAGAGATAACACAAAAAATAGCATGTCACAAAAAAGAATTAAAGGATATAACAGTACTATTATTTTCTTTTTTGCATTGTTTGATATGTTTTTGAACTTTAAGTACAAATCAAGGAATTTTCAAGTGTATCTATAAATCCAACTAATTTTACTTGGTGGATTTTCGTAAGTAACTATCTCTAAATAATAATATGGATCCTTGTTTTTATTATTACCTGATGTCTTCTAATTTTAAACATAAACACATCCTGGTTTGATCTTCCTACTCACATTACGGCTAAGCTGTTTGAAGCGCAGCTATGGGTAAAAGTGGGTTGTCACAGAAGGTATTATATTTGCGGTATTTGCTATGGGTCATTGCTCCAATCGCATTGATATCTTCTGTTTTGCACCCTCATTTTTTCGGCATTTTAAAGTACTGACCTTATTCAGGATTTAGTTCTCACAGGTATCCTGATATCCCATATTATCTGAACTTCTTTGTAAATAAAGGCATATGTATATCAAAATTAACATTTATGTGAACAGTATGTCTGCAAAAGTTACAGATATATTACCTGATAGTCTTCTAAGCTGACTGCACGAATGGTGTATCTTGTTCCATTCTTTTAAACGACCAACTGAAACCAAACCATCGAGAGAGGAGATTAAACTTCAAGTTCAGTATGTCAAATAAAAATCAAATTGCAGTTCAAAAGGAAAAGAAATAAAGTTTCTTTAACTTACATCCTCAAGAATGGGATCTGACTTGTAGAACGGTTTAAGCGTGTCGCTGTGAAATCCCTCTCCAAAGGCACTCATCGAAACCCAATGCAACATCAAGCTCAGCAACTGCATTGGTTTCCCGAAACTACTCAACACTCAATCTTCCATGTTTCCTGACTTTATTATGATTCATTGTGAATCAGAGATTTACCTGATCCAAACACAGACTAATATTCCTGATCCACCTGATGATGCTTTGAGCTGTAACAATATAAACTATTCACATAAAGATTAATTTAAAAATTAGGCAGTGGTATTTACATTTTGTATTACCTGGTTCGAAACACATGTAGCTTTGCGAATTTTTGTATGAGGATCAAAGGATCTCACACGTTTCTTGTCCCTGTTTCTTTCCCTACAGCCAAACAAATATACACTCTTCCTGTTACCTTAGTGCTAAAATAATTCTATAGATTGGATTTTTATCAAGACTTCAAAACGTTCCAGAAGAAGTCTCTGTGGGCTATATCAGGTGAGAGGCCATCCAATGGTATTAAAAAGTCGAAGATAACAGATTACCTATGCCTATCCTAAATTGACCCATTTGGAAAATTAGTCTACTAACCATGGCTTGCTGATATTTTTGAAGCATGTGTGTGTATTGAGACCTCGCATGCATTGAGTTCACCATAAAGTCATAAAGAGCACACTGTAAATGGATCCAATCGAATCCTGAGAACAAAAATGATAAATAACCTGAAACAACACACCAAATAAGTACATACATTAAAATTTTAATGAATACATAGGAGGCTTCACCAGTTATCTGATTGCTGCAATAGAACTTGTGTGTAGAGCACATTCATTCGGTTGCAGCAGTAGTTAACATTGAAAAGGTACAAAATATGAGTTAGTGATGTGTACAAACTTAGTCTGACATTGTTAAGGTAGTTTAGATATCTATCATTTTCTTTGAAATGCACATAACAGTTTTTATACCCTAAAACATTTTTTATATGAAGCGGGGGTGCAGGGCGTAAGTGTAAGGACACCTAGTATAAATGATACATCAGTAGCATAAAATACAATTGAAATCCAAAATTGTCGATAACTAAGTAGTTTCAATCCAAATATATCATATTTTCATCATGTTAAGACTCCTAGTAGTCTCAAAAAGCGTAAGACCAGTTTTATAGCATGCGTATACACAATGAATTGAGACACCATTGACCTGACATTGATTAAAGCATCGTGAATATCATGTGAAGATAACACGGTACAAGGTGGCAATGGTGCTTTATAATACATCTTAAAACGTCTCTCGGAAAGTTGATGACCTATCATGTATACAGTGTTGCGAAAGTGATCATCATATTACCTTTCAAGGTTGTGCTTCAGACTTTTTTTTAGAACGCAGCCTCTCGACCATCAATCAACCTATCAATTGTCATAAGTTAGGGCCACGTACGTCATAATTCCAATTGTTCAGATACTCAAAGGGGTAAACTTTAGAAACATGGTTAAAAGATGGAATGACTGAAATGGGTGAAATGGGACGACACTGACCCAAAGTGTATTTAAATTGCTTTTGTTTCAACATTATCTGTTTATATTTTTATTTAACAATAAAAAAAGTCATTTGTTACTGGATATGCAGAATGGGAAATATTTGCAATTACAAAAACCTAGAGAGATAACTTTCAAAGCTAAACACCTTGAATAGAATATCATATTTTTGCTTCTTCAAGAGAATCCATTATATTAATTTCTGAGCTTGACCAGGACGTAGGAAAAAATAGGATTGATTACCAAGGAGAAGCACAATAATTTGTATGCAACCTTACAGAACAGCAAGATTACAATAATTTTGTCATTCAAAATAAAAACATGATGAAAGCATTGTTAAGAACTCAAAGTGAAGTCCGATACATACAATTACCAAGGAGAATAAGAGCCCTTCCTAACAGGTGACCTTGAACTCATGTTGCCACCAAATCGTGACCGTTATAAAAAAACAGATTATCGCAGTCAATAAGCTCAAGAAACCAGATTTGAAGCTGAATCTTGAAAACATTTATCAGCATTGCAGAGTAGCTTAGCTACGATTTGGTATCGAATGTCGTGATTATACAAAACTTGCTGCAGCGTAGACAAAGACCTGACAAGCTATTTTAGAGATGTGTAACTATGAAAGGAACATGCTAAATGCATGCTTTGCTTACAGTTTTTCCTTCCAGGCCTATGCTGAATATTGTTGTAGCGTCCAATAATCATACACACATATCTGCTGCGTAGAAAGGTGTCAATTTATACCATACACCAAACAGACAATGAGTCTGCTCATTAATATCAGAATAAGGCACAATAAGAAGTAAGAATCAATTAATTTTAGAACAGGAAGAAAATTAATACCTCAAATTGAGGCTTTGGACGCTGACCAGCAACAAGAGAGCCAACCCGTTAGTCATACACACTAACAAAACCATTCTTTTCGGCCATTAGTTCAGGTAATGTCATAATTCTCCTCATATTGATTTTGGTCATACACATTTAAACAAACACCATCATTTTTATTATTATCCCGTTGAAATTTTCAATTGAATAGATAATATAAAGTGTGAACTATTCAAATATCTGTTCCTTTCATGAAGAGAAAGAAAGGTGGTTCACCAGGTACATGGATTGTTGCAAAACAAAATAGGGTAATCCCAATGTTGTGGCGAGTACTAAAGATAACACGTTCGCCAGTACCATATATCTGCAACATTTGCACAGAGGTCAAACTATAAGTGCAACATTTACAGAATCAGGAAGAATTTAAATATAATAGAAAATACAAAAGTAATCGTACTTTAGGCACTGGACTCTTCGTTGATCCCTAGATTGATCATAGTTCTTGAAAGCTTCAAAAAAGTTAGTAGCCTTCGACTCAGACCAAGTTTGAGGCCAGTTCCAACCAGAAACTCCAATTAAGCAAATTAATTTATTTTCCATTTAATAGGTAATACTCAATTCATAAAAATAACAAATATTGAACAAAATAACATTTAAAAGAACTGGTTTGCAAGTAAAATTGAACAAATATTGTCAAATCAGTCTAATCTCCTTTGCTCTAAGGTTACATAAGGAGTCAATCAGACAACTTCCTGCTTGTACTCAAACTTACTGCCCAAGTTATGTAAAACAATTGTATTAGAGCGATGGCCCAGCCATACAGAATCATAACGGGACCTCCTTTTCAAAAGCAACACCTGTTTTTCTTGTAACCTGAGTAGTACAGACGATGGACAATATCAAAAAGAAGAAAAAAGTTGATGAAAAATTCATTCTCACATTATGCCGGTATGTGCTATTCAAACAATCCGTAAAAAATAAATTAAGCTTCATTACACTTGACATGAAACAAACACAAATAAAAAAACACGTGGAACAAATAAATATAATAGCATGAATTCAACGTAGCATTAGTTTTTAATCATCAAATATTCCAAAAACTTGCATACCTGCTGATCGTAATACATTGAACCTGGAAAAACTCCACCTACACATACAATTAACCAATGTAAATTCATTAGGATTTTGTGAAAGAAAAGATACCTGCTGATCGTAACTGGAGATCCATGGTACATTGAACCTGGAAAAACTCCACCTGCACATATAATAAACTAAAATTACCCACGCCAAACACATTGCAAAAAAACCTAACTCCATCCATAAGAACTAAAAAAATTGAAAAGAGTTATATTTATTCCATAAATATTAGTAACTAAAATTACCCACACCAAAAACATGGTTAGCAGAATCAAACCATTCTAATAATTGTTGATTAGGAAGAGCCAAATGCGACCCTTCTTCTTTCCAGATCTCGATTGACTTTTTAGGGTTTATGATGAAAGATGTCACATGGTTAGCAGAATCAAACCATTATATTAATCATTGATTAGGAAGAGCCAAATCTGAACCTTCTTTTTTCCGGATCTCAATTGAATTTTTAGGGTTTATGATGAAAGATGTATGATGAATGATACATTTATGAATCAGGGTTTTGATTTCAGGGTTTTGATTTAGTTTTAATATGTATAATTATGTGGTGGCAGAGGTTGAGATGAAGAAGATAGAGAGGATCCATGGAGGGGCTAGGGTTTTATTATTTGTGTGTGTTTTTTCCCGTAGTATAATACTTTGGTGTATATTATATAGGTGCGTTTTCAAAACGCCGCTTTTTTCCAACCTGCGTTTTCAAGCAACAAATTTAGGTTTTTTGAGATTTTTTAGGCAAAAATCAAATCCTATTGGTTTAGAGGTGCCATGTCACATATGACTGGGATTAGGGGTGTGGTATCAAGTCATAATTATACATATATATATATATATATATATATATATATATATATATATATATATATATATATATATATATATATATATATATATATATATATATATATATATATATATATCAAATCAAATCAAATCAAATCAAATCAAATCAAATCAAATCAAATCAAAAACCCTTATATAGGAAAGATGATAAAACAATGCTTTAAGTACAAAATTCTATAAAAATGACACATGTAATACATTTAAAGGTTTCCATAAAATGCATAAAAAGAAAATAGGAATTACAAATGATGCTTTAAATACAAAATTCTAGAAAAATATATAAGGAAAGATGGTGAAACAATGCATTAAATACAAAATTCTATAAAAAGTCTTTTGTTTAAATAGGAATTACAAATGATGCCTTAAATATAAAATTCCATAAATATATATAAGGAAGGATAGTGAAACAATGTCTTAAATACAAAATCCTATTAAAATGACACATGTAATTCATTAAGGGATTTCCATAAAATGCATCAAAAATAAAATAAGAATTACAAATGATACTTTAAATACATAATTTAAAAAAAAAATATAAGGAAGTATGGTGAAACAATGCCTTAAATACAAAATTCTATAAAACCGACACATGTAATTCATTAAAGGGTTTCCATAAAATGCTTAAAAAAATAGGAATTACAAATGATGTCTTAAATAAAAAATTCTAAAAATGACACATGTAATTCATTAAAGGGTTTCCACAAAATGATTCAAAAATAAAATAGGAATTACAAATGATGCCTTAAATACAAAATTCTATAAAATATAAAAGAAAGATGGTGAAACAATGCCTTAAATACAAAATTCTATAAAAATGACACATGTACTTCATTAAATGGTTTCCATAAAATGCTTTAAAAAGAAAATATGAATTACAAATGATTCACAATAGTTTGACTCACTAAAATGAAAATAATTTTAGATATTCAGACTGTCAAGTTTTGGACTTGGCTATATATTGTTGCTATATTAAAAAATAGGAATTATAAATGATGCCTTAAAAACAAAATTCCAAAAATGACACATGTAATTAATTAAAGGGTTTCCACAAAATGATTCAAAACTAAAACAGGAATTACAAATGATGCCATAAATACAAAATTCTATAAAATATAAAAGAAGATGGTGAAACAATGCCTTAAATACAAAATTCTATAAAAATGACACATGTACTTCATTAAAGGGTTTCCATAAAATGCTTTAAAAAGAAAACATGAATTACAAATGATTCACAATAGTTTGACTTACTAAAATGAAAAAAAATTTAGATATTTATATTGTCAAGTTTTGTACTGGGCTATATATTGTTGCTATATTATACATGTGATAAAAAATAATACTAGGAATGGGCTTTTTGGGCTTACTTTTGCTAGAATACACTTTACCACAAAACTTACAAAAGAAAATAATTTCTAAAAAATATTTAACTATAATGTTCTTTTGCTAACAAATAAAAACTTAACAATAATATGAATTTAAAAAAAATTAATGTAAAAAGGTTATTCATAGCATTAACATATACAAGATTTATTACCTCATAAAATAAAAAATACATAAAATATTTATACAATATTATTAAAATTCTAAAAATTTTTAATGTAACAAAACTATTTATAAAGTTAACGTATGCAAATTCAATTAACTCATAATATTCTTAAATAAATAAAATATCTTAAACTACACTATTTTTGTTCATTTTATGCTACATTATTAAAATATTAATGTCATAACTAACACTATATATACTAAACTTCTAATACAAACACATATAAGTTCAATTTTCAATAAAAATATATACTTAAAGCTAGCCCGTCCACCGGACGGGTCTAAAGGCTAGTATATATGTATATATACATATATATATATATATATATATAGGGGTGCGTTATTGTGGTGACCACTATTAAGATAAAAACAATAAGAACCAATCTATACCGTTAGATGTATCAAACATGATTTGATTTGACCAAAATAAAATGGATGGCATTCTAGTAAATATCTTAAAATAAATGGAAATTTTGGAAATTAACAAATTGAAGGACTACATCACGTGCTTGGTTACTAAATATTTTTCATTCCCATTTAAGACCGATCTTTTATTATTTGACCAATGGTAGACGTTATGTTTTTGTTCCCTTGTCTCTTTATCAAACATTAACGTTTCAAAAAATTTGTCTCACATTTTACATGACTTTCGTTTTGAGGCATTTGTATTGTCGCACTCACTTTAAAAAGTGACACATTATTTCTTCATATATTTAATGACACATAATAAAATTATAGACTTGTAACGACGCATTATATTTACTACATTGATTTCCGTGATACATGTGACATTATGTTTTTTGATACATTTTTAGAAACACATTAATTTTTCTGACACATTTTTAGTGACAAACTGAGCTTTTTGACACATTTAACTTCATGTATAGTGTGACATACAAAATATTTTGACACATACTTTGTGACACATTTATTATTTTGAATATAGTGACAAATTTAATTTTTTTAACACACTTTTATTATATACAACTCAAATTGAACTAAGTTTTTTGACACATTTAGCACACTTTTATTATTTGAACACATTATAACTCACGTTTATTATAACTTAGATTTTTTGTAGTGACAAATTTAACTAAGTTCTTTTGACACATTTAGCTCAAAATATAGTGACACACTAAACTTCGTTTTGGTATATTTATAACGACAAATTATGTCTATCACAATAAATTTTGTAACACATTTTTAACGATAGACTAAGCCTTTTGACACATTTAATTTCATATACTTTTTTACACACTTAATATTTGAATATATTTGTAGTCGCACGGTAATTTTTAACACACTTTTAGTGACACTTTCGGTTGTTGAAATACTTGAACTCAATTGACATTCGTTGTTTATAAAAAAAATATATACCTACTTTATTTCATTGACATAACTTATACGTAATATCTTATTATTTCGACGTGCGTGCATTAAGACATATTAGCATAAGTTTATAAATACGTGGAAAGAGCTTAATAAAGGTGTGACCACACAAATTTCATACGAGGGTTTAAAATGGCGTGATTAAAAGATTAAGCAAAATAAATTTAAAACAAAAGGTTAAAGTGAATTAAATGATCCTTTAATTGAATGAGCGGTCAAATGAGCAAAAAATTAAAATGAAAGAGAATGTGAAAATGTAAATTTACTAGCTTGCCCTTTTATTAGTTTTAAGATTAATAATTTAATTAAATGCACACATTACACATGTTAATTTTTCATTGGTTCTTATTGTTTTTACTTTAAATTGGTTTTTACAAGAACGCAAATATATATATATATATATATATATATATATATATATATATATATATATATATATATATATATATATATATATATATATATATATAGAATTTAGTTAAAATGATTGTGGTACTTAAAATTGTTAAAATGAAAAGCAATAAAATTTAGACAAGTGTCATATCTATTAATTAAATGTGTAATTTGAAATCTATAACAGTAAAAGTAAAAAGGCAATTTAGGAAATACACCACTCCTTTTTTTCTCTTATAAATATTTTGTCGTCAGTTTTTCCACCATCTCAAATTCAATATTCTTCCCTTATTAAAAATCTAGTACATGGGCAAAATTACTTCCGAATATCTCCATCAAACTAGCCAATATTTATTTTTGTTTTTTGAATCGGAGAATACATGCTAGTATTGATAAGGTCACGTTATATTATTTTAGTATATCAACCTTTATTAGCCAATCTCCAATCCTAATATTCATTGTTGATAATACTGTAACAAAAGAAATATGCCATTATCATTTTTCTAAATCACAAATATCTTCACATCATTCGGCTACAAGGAGTGTCTAGAGAGGCTACGATTCCACCATTGGTGACTATAATGAGTCTTGTGTATGAGTTAACCATGGTGTACGAGTTGGTGTTGTATGAGTCGGTGGAGTTCACGACGGTGTATGAGTCGGTGGGGTACGAGTCGTGTTCATCGTGGTGTACAAGTGGGGGGGGGGGGGGGGGGGGGGGGTGTACCAGTCGTGTTCACCATGGTGTACGAGTCGGTGGTGTACCAGTCGTGTTCATCGTGGTGTCCGAGTTGTACTTCGCAGCGTACAAGTCATTGTTGTTGTGCGTCTATCATTCTTGCTACTACTGCATATGTATCGATGATCTTCGCTCTTCGTTCTTCGTGTACGAGTACTCTTGTATGAGTCGTTGCTCAATTATATTAATGTATCAGTTTTGGCTATGTACTTTGTATTGTTGCTATAATTGTTGTTGTACCCATCTTAACGATCTGCTACTTTTTTATGGGTTTTTATAATGGTACATCGAATACCCATCTTGTTTATTGAATAATTTTTGTTTTTTTATTATTAACCTAGTTTTTCTTATCATAATTTGATGTTAAGGTTGTATAAAATAGATGATACATATCAAAAAATTTAATATTTATTATGTATAAAAATTTTAGAGTGCATAATTTGCTTTGTTGTAATTCACATTATGAATCAGTCACTGTAATTCATAATTTTCTTGTTGTAATTCACAATTTGCTTCCTGTAATTGATATTCTGTTATGTATCAGTCGTTTTAAACCTTTGATAAATATTAGGCACAATTACTTGTTCCAACTATTGTAATATATTTGTACGTCATTTGGAGGATTAATAATAGGTTGCAAATTAAATACTCATTTAATGATGACTATTAAACACACTAAATAGGCTTGTAAAATAACGTAGACATGGTTTTCAATATTGGTTTTAAAGATGTCATAAATTATGTATTATTCACAAAGATACCATTATGGTTATTTAATCTAATCATCTTATCATAATCACATCCAATGATCCATATTACTTTTTAGTTTAATAATTTTAAACTACCCAATCACACTAACCCAACTCTATATATATATATATATATATATATATATATATATATATATATATATATATATATATATATATATATATATATATATAGGGTGAGGTTATTTTCAGAACCAAATAAATGTACAGAACTGCGAGAATCACCTTTTTACTCTTAAAATGCACATATATATTTATCGGGTTAGTTTATTAGGTATAAATACATGAATTTTCATTGTCGTAGGTCACTAACAACATGTATCCTAGGACCATGCACATGTATTTCTTTTGTATGTATGAAAACTATCTTTTCGTTGGATAATATGAAAACACATGTGCACTCTTCATATTGCTCATCATACTCGGATATATAACCAATAAAACAACTATTAAATATTAATTTAAACATAATAATGAAAATACATATGCAGTTCTAAGAGTATTAAGGTGGTTCTCGCAGTTCTGTACATTTATTTGGTTCTGAAAATAACCTTACACTATATATATATATATATATATATATATATATATATATATATATATATATATATATATATATATATATAGATTGAGGTTCATGTAGGATAGTGTTTAAAATAAAATAGTGTAAGCAGCCAATGTATTAGTGCCAAGTGGAAATTCCATTTATTTAATAATATTATTAACTTTAAATATAGAAAAGGCTAAAATCGTAATATTATATTAACTGTTTTTTTAACAAATATATACTAGCGTCGTAACCCGCCCAACGGGCGGGGTCGTTCCGTAATTTTTTTAAGTATGTTTGTGTATTAGTTGTTGTAGTGGGACTCGTTTTTGTTAAAAGAATAACAAAACATAAACTATTTTTTTGATATATTTACGTCTTGGCCTACCTAACCGTTGCATTTTAAACCATGTGAATCTTTGATTGTATAACAATTTCCTTGTATTTTTTGCGTTAAACCTATTCATTTGGCCCGTTATGATTTGGAAGATAAAAATCATTTGCAAAACTAGTCCACGAATAAAAAATTGAAAAGTTATTCTAAATGCATAAATATTATAAAAAAATTGAAAATTTATTTATTTTCAAAAAATAACTTTTCAAAAGAAAATATTTTTAGAAAAACTTGAAAAATTGTTTTTTCTTATAAAAAACTGTTAATTTTTTTAACTTTTTAAAAAACTCGAAGAAAAAAATAAATAAAATTAAATTATTTTAAAAAACTGAAAAAAAATTCATAAAAAAGACGTTTAATTTTTTTGATTCTTTTTAAATTCGAAGAAAAATATTAAAAGACTATTTTTTAAGAAAGATAATAAAAGCCTAAACGTAAGCCTAAACGTCTTTTTTTCTGGAAAAATAAAAAAATCAATTTCCTATAATTCTTTTAAAATAAATTAATTTTTTTTTTCGAAATTTTAAGAAAAAATAATAGATTTTCCGTTTTTTATAAAAATAATTTTATTTTCGAAAAGTTACTTTTTTGAAAAAACAAATTATTCTTTTTAAGAATTTTTTTAAAAAGATAAAAAAAATCTACGTTTTTTCTTTTGAAAGAAAATGTATTTTCAGTTTAAAAAAAATATTTTTAATTTATTTATATATTTTATTCAAGTTTTTTTAAAAGTTAAAAAAGTAAACCAAAAGAAACACAAATTCCATAAAGTGTGTTGATTGGCGCTGTCTGCGAAAATTAAGTGCTGAGTGGTAGAGTGCTAATGCGGTCGGCAGTTGATGTGTTTGATATAAATTTTGACTTAAAGCTATTAAGTACGTTTTAAATACCAACGTGGTTTTTTATTTTTCCGACTTTATCAATATGATGACACATACTATTAGCTAGGGGTGAGCAAAAAAAACCGAAAAACCGAAACCGAACCGAAAAACCGAAAAAACCGAACCGAGAAAACCGACCGAATATAAAAACCGATGGTTCGGTTTTTACGTTTCAAAAACCGAAAAGTTTCGGTTCGGTTTCGGTTTTCATCCAAAAACCGAACCGTAAAAACCGAACCGAACCGAACTATTTTATTTTATAAAAAGTATATATATAATATAATATAAATAAATAAGTAATATATCAAAATTATAAATTAATATTCGTTTTTTTTAGGGAAATAGGAGTAATATATTTATCTTCTTGTTTATACGCGTGTTTGATATATATTTGTGCTTACTTGACAATATATAGTTACATATGTGACAATAATCGTCTGTATGCATGTTTACTTGCATGTGTGTTTATCTTAAAAATATATGTGTAATTATAGATTATAAATTTGAGATAAATATTATTAGGCTTAGATTGAAAATAAATTAAAAAAAAACTATTTTTTCACGCAAAACAAGTTTTTTAATCTAAATCGGACGTACCCAAATATAAACGGTTTTAAAACCGAAAAAACCGAAAAACCGAAACCGAAACCGATTACAAACCGAAAAAACCGAACCGCCCAAAACCGAACGGTTTTGGTTTTTGATTTTTTAAAAACCGAATATGTCGGTTCGGTTTCGGTTTTAGCCAAAAACCGACCCAAACCGAACCGTGCACACCCCTACTATTAGCGGTTAAGGACTTCCAATGTAATCATTTGATGAAAATCATTTGAAAAGTTGGTCCATTAATAAATAACTGTAAAGTTAATCCAAATGCATAAAAATTATAAAGAATCAAAAAAATAATTAAAAAATTTATAAAAATTTGGAAATTATATTTTTTAGAAAAATAACTTTTCAAAAAAAATAAAAAAACTTTATGTAAAAAAGTCAAAATATTATTTCTTTTTGGAAAAAAAATTACTACTACTTTTTTAAACTTTTTTAAAAAATTCAAAGAAAAACTTTTTTTTATAAAAAATTTTAAAAAAAGTTTCAAAAAAAACCGTTATGATAATCAATTTAATTTTACATTCACGTAGATAATTTTTTCCTTATTAATCTCGTCCCTTTTTATTTTATCTCATATACATCTTTTTGTTTATAATATCTAAGGGTGATGCGTAGGTTTTTATAACATTTAAATTTTACCATATTGAGTTGAGTAACACACTAACACTCATATATAAAACCTCTATTTTATTTAGTTCAATTTTAAATTGAAAGGCACTTTACTTGGTTTGAACGCACTTGTCACTATAATAATTTGAAAAAAGGTCACCCTTTCGAAAAAAGCTCGGGCTAATAACCACCAAAACCATGCTACAATGCAACCTCTATTCGTATGTTTGGTGTTTAATTTAAATGTTACGATCATTTTAGTGTTTAGCAAAAAAAGTGAAAATAAACGTCTCATACTCATTTAATAACTATCAGAGTAGTTAATAAAAAATATGTAACACGAGATTAAAATGGTAATTTTAATCATTCAGGTTCGCCATTTAATACAATCATCAAACACTCAAAATTTACTCGCTCACATCTATTGAATCATCCAACTATTGAATCATTTAGTGTTAAATCTTTCATTTTTTATCAAATAACCCTTTATTGTTTCATTTCATTTTTATAATTATATTTTGTACTCAACTCATTATAAGTTAAAATAGAGTCAAACAATTATTTTTCATATGTAGTTTAGAAAACATGTCATGCAAAAATACATACGTTGAGAGCTAATTAAAAAACATACGTTGAGATTTAATTAAAAACAATTAATATAAAATATATTAAAAACAGATCAATTAAAACTTGATATCACATAAAAGTTAAATTAAAAAACACTAAAGTAAAAACGCACGAACAATAAATTTTCTAAAACAACAAAAAAACGACCCCGTCCGTTGGGCGGGTTACGACGCTAGTATATATATATATATATATATATATATATATATATATATATATATATATATATATATATATATATATATATATATATATATATATATATAGAGAGAGAGAGAGAGAGAGAATTTAGTTAAAATAGTGTAGTATGTTAAAATTGCTAAAATGAAAAGCATTGTGGACCACTAGATCGTCTGTTTCATTTAGTATGATACCAATCTTATAATATATATATATATATATATATATATATATATATATATATATATATATATATATATATATATATATATATATATATATATATATATATATACTAGACGAGTACCCGCGCATAGCGGCGGAAATTGTCTAGCAACAGATAATTAACACGATGCGATATTGTGGTAAGTGTTTCGGTGAAGTTCAAAATATAACGTCAAAAGATTAAACTTTTATTTCAAAGCGTTGTAACATGTTATAATTCAAAATATCTTATAAGTATGTTTCAATTGGATGAAAGGGTGCCATTTGTTTAATTAACGAAAGTTTATATCTTTTTTAATGAATAAGATTTGCATATAGTAGTTTTTAATGGGACCCAATTTTCAAGCATTCAACATTTTCAACTTTCAACCAACGGGATACACCATTTATAATGTAATATAAATATACATTAGTGGGACCCACATTTTTCCAGCATTCAACATTTTCAACTTTCAACCAAAGGATACACCCTTTATAATGTAGTATAGATATAGATTAGTGGGACCCACATTTTTCAACCATTCAAAATTTTCAACTTTCAACCAAAGGGATACACCCTTTATAATGTAGTATAGATATATATATATATATATATATATATATATATATATATATATACTAGCCTTTAGACCCGCCCGGTGGACGGGCTAGCTTTAAGTATATATATTAATGAAAACTGAGTTTATGTGCGTTTGTATTAGAAGTTTAGCATATGTAGTGTTAGTTATGGCATTGATATTTTAATAAAGCAGCATAGAATAGACAAAACTAACGTAGTTTAAGATATTTTATTTATTTAAGAATATTATGAGTTAATTGAATATGCATACGTTAACGGTATGAATAAGTTTGTAACATTAAATTTTTTAGAATTTTAATTATATTGTATAAATATTTTATGAATTTTTGAATTTTATGAGGTAATAAATTTTGTATATGTTAATGTTATGAATAACGTTTTTACATTAACTTTTTTTTAAATTAATATTATTGTTGTGCATTATTATAGAATTTTGTATTTAAGGCATTGTTTCAGCATCCTTCTTTATATATTTTTATAAAATTTTGTATTTATGGCATCATTTGTAATTCCTATATATATTTTTATAGGATTTTATATAAATAAGGAATCATTTGTAATTCCTGTTTTATTTTTGAAGCATTTTATGGAATCATTTTTATAGAATTTTGTATTTAAGACATTGTTTCACCATCCTTCCTTATATATTTTTATAGAATTTTGTATTTAAGACATCATTTGTAATTCCTATATATATTTTTATAAAAATTTGTATTTAAGGCATCATTTTTAATTCCTATTTTTTTTGAAGCATTTTTTATTGAATCATTTTTATAGAATTTTTTATTTAAGGCATTGTTTCACCATCCTTCCGTATGTATTTTTATAGAATTTTGTATTTAAGGCATCATTTGTAATTCCTATATACATTTTTATAGAATTTTGTATTTAAGACATCATTTGTAATTCTTATTTTATTTTTGAAGCATTTTATGGAATTATTTTTATATAATTTTGTATTTTATGCATTGTTTCACCATCCTTCCATATATTTTTTTAATAAAATTTTGTATTTAAGGCATCATTTATAATTCCTATATATATTTTTATAGAATTTTGTATTTAAGTCATCATTTGTAATTCCTATTTTATATTTGAAGCATTTTTGGAATCATTTTTATAGAATTTTGTATTTAAGGCATTATTTCACCATCCTTCCTTATATATTTTTATTTAATTTTGTATTTAATGCATCATTTGTAATTCCTATATATATTATAATAGAATTTATAATTTAAGGCATCATTTGTAATTCCTATTTTATTTTTGAAGTATTTTATGGAATCATTTTTATAGAATTTTGTATTTAAGGCATTGTTTCACCATCATTCCTTATATATTTTTATAGAATTTTGTATTTAAGGCATCATTTTTAATTCTTATATATATTTTAATAGAATTTTGTATTTGAGGCATCATTTGTAATTCCTATTTTATTTTTGAAGCATTTTATGGAATCATTTTTATAGAATTTTGTATTTAGGGCATTGTTTCACCATCATTCCATATATATTTTTAAAGAATTGTGTATTTAAGGCATCATTTATAATTCGTATATATATTTTTTATAGAATTTTATATTTAAAGGATCATTTGTAATTCCTATTTTATTTTTGAAGCATTTTATGGAATCATTTTTATAGAATTATGTATTTAAGGCATTGTTTCACCATCATTCCTTATATATTTTTATAGAATTTTGTATTTAAGGCATTATTTGTAATTCCTATATATATTTTTTTATAGAATTTTGTATTTAAGGCATCATTTGTAATTCCTATTTTATTTTTGAATCATTCTATGGAATTATTTTTATAGAATTTTGTATTTAAGATATTGTTTCACCATCATTCCTTATATATTTTTATAGAATATTGTATTTAAGGGATCATTTGTAAATCCTATATATATTTTTATTGAATTTTGCATTTAAGGCATCATTTGAAATTCCTATTTTCTTTTTGAAGCATTTTATGGAAACCCTTTAATGAATTACATGTGTCATTTTTATAGAATTTTATATTTAAGTAATTGTTTCACCATCTTCCTATATATTATGGAAATATTTTTATAGAATTTTGTATTTAAGGCATTATTTCACCATCCTTACTTATATATTTTTATAGAGTTTTATATTTAAGGCATCATTTGTAATTCCTATATTTATTTTAATAGAATTTTTAATTTAAGGCATCATTTGTTATTCCTAATTTATTTTTGAAGTATTTTATGGAATCATTTTTATAGAATTTTGTATTTAAGGCATTGTTTCACTATCCTTCCTTATATATTTTTATAGAATTTTGTATTTAAGGCATCATTTTTAATTCATATATATATTTTAATAGAATTTTGTATTTAAGGCATCATTTGTAATTCTTATTTTATTTTTGAAGCATTTTATGGAATCATTTTTATATAATTTTGTATTTAAGGCATTGTTTCACCATCATTCCATATATATTTTTAAAGAATTTTTTATTCAAGGCATCATTTGTAATTCTTATATATATTTTCATAATATTTTATATTTAATGCATCATTTGTAATTCTTATTTTATTTTTGAAGCATTTTATGGAATCATTTTTATAGAATTTTATATTTAAGTCATTGTTTCACCATCATTCCTTATATATTTTTATAGAATTTTGTATTTAAGGCATTATTTGTAATTCCTATATATATTTTTTATAGAATTTTGTATTTAAGGCATCATTTGTAATTCCTATTTTGTTTTTGAATCATTTTATGGAATTATTTTTATAGAGTTTTGTATTTAAGGTATTGTTTCACCATCCTTCCTTATATATTTTATAGAATATTGTATTTAAGGGATCATTTGTAATTCCTATATATATTTTTATTGAATTTTGTATTTAAGGCATCATTTGGAATTACTATTTTCTTTTTGAAGCATTTTATGGAAACCCTTTAATGAATTACATGTGTCATTTTTATAGAATTTTGTATTTAAGGAATTGTTTCACCATCCTTCCTATATAAGGGTTTTTGATTTGATTTGATTTGATTTGATTTGATATATATATATATATATATATATATATCTTTACATTATATATAAGAGGAGGGATTTGCCACGTCATCAATCAGGGAACTAATCCCAGTCAGCACTTGGGCTTAGACTTACGTTTTGGGCTTACAAATTCCCCACTCCCAAGAACTTAATCGCACCCTATATAAAAACCAGACATAATACCTTAAATCGAGACATCAAGTTTATTCTCTCATCTTAACCCTAGGTTTATAATCGATATCTACGGATTTATATGCGATTCAAAATCAAGGTACAAAATTTTTATTGTTTTAAACATGTCAATGGGGATCTTTTTTACGATTTTCAGATTTGATATGTTAATAGTATGACTGAATTTAAGGTCTATCAATTGTCGACTTATTGATTTATGTCTCAATTTTGGCTTTTTGTAGTTAATCGATGGGTTTGTGTTTTTTGCAATTGATGATACAAGATGAAAGTGTCTTGAGGCTATCAAGACGTCACTTATATTGTTCATGGCTCTGACGCTTGCCAAGGAACTCACAGTAAAACATAGCATCTCTTACAATTCAATTATTTTATTCACCAGTTACGGAAAGTTGACCACTGAAGCAAACCAATTACTGTGATACGGCTTTCTGTTAAACTTATAGCTATCTGTCAAGGAGAAATTGAATAATTCCAGTATTTAAAATCAGCAAGTACCAAGGTTGGTCATCTCTTTGGAATCCAAAACTGCACAGGATGCCACATATTATTAACTGCTTTCATGATCATCTTGGTGGTAATCATTTATTTAATTTGTTTGAATTGAATCAAATTAGGTTAGCTTGTCAATTTTGATGTATGGCGATTCAGGGATTTAGTTTGTTTGCAGTTATAAATTTTAATTATGAATTTTATATTTTTATGAGTTTTACTTTGTTTCTAATTCAAGTATGTATGGCGATTGATTTTAGGTTTAATCACGTATGTATTGATGTTCTATTCAGGTATTAATTGCTATGTATATGCTTAGAAAGAGTTTGATACCAACACATGATTTATATGTTGTTCCTCAGAACTGTTCCAGTTAGGACCGTCAATAGATAATGTTCCTCGGGTCTGTAAGCAGTTGACGATGTAGCTACAGTCATTAAAGCCAGATTCTATGATATTATTGGTGCTGGTTTGGAATCTATGGCTGCCGACCCCATGGCTTTAGAGGGATCAGTTAACCTAAGGGTATAATCTTATCTCTGTCTCACCTGTGAATATATGCTCACATATATCAATATGTGGATGCGTAACCTGTTATACGCTTATATTTTTTTTGTGATTAACATTGCCAGGTGAAAAAAATAGCACATGAACATGCAAGAACAAACCATAGTGATGAGGGATCAGATAACATTCCCAGATGAAGGACCTCACAGTTCACATCACGTAAGTACTCATTTATATATAAAAAATACAGGACATATGTTCGATTATGAGTAAGGCACAAAATTAAGTTACCACATGATTGCATGCTATTGTAGTTTGTTCCCTTAGTCTGTTCCCATGATCTGATTCTTCGTATAAATTTCTTTTTTCCTTTATCTTGGGCCTGTGACTGCTGGTGTTATCTTTTTTTGTATGTGTAAATGATTCCTAATGTGATATGATTGCGTTTTTTTTTCCGTAGGGATATGGATATTGTACCTTCTCTTCATGATAGCGTGCTCACAGCTGTAGTAGAGGATGTAATTAAGGGTTTATAAAATTGAAAGAAAAGGCAGGTTAAAATTTCATCAGTGTAATTTAATTGCTTTATTTTAGGAGATAAATTTAGCGAGCAAATCCAATTAAGATCCGAACTTGCTAAACCATTGCAAGAGCTTCAAGACAGTGCATGTAGAATAGCAGAGGTACATTTCACAAAACTTACTCTAACTTGGGAGTTTTTAACTAAATTTTGTCAAATCAATACATTATTCTTTTCAGTCATTTTAATTTCATTTAATTGTGCATTCTTTTCTATTCTTTACTCTTTTATCCTTAGTATCTTAATTATATAGGTCTCATCTTCTTAGTTAAATATTTCAGGCCCTTCTTTGTTTGAGCAGATGCATAAATTACACTATCGAGTCCTTTCGAATGCTCATTTTCCCATTGAAAACAAGATTTGATCATGTTGAAATTTTCACTAGCTTTGATCAGATTGAAAATGAGCAATGGATCTACTAGGTTTCAGGGGGGACTTCATCTTCAGGTAACGTAAAATCTTACTTGATATTGTTCTCTTGGGTATCGGGCCAAACATGAGTTTTGTTGTAAGGGATCAGGCCGATGGACTTAATATATATTGTATATACTAATTGTAATTACACTGTGTTTGCAACAAAGAGCAGTTTCATTATGACCTGCTAATTTAGGATTTTGAAACTCAACCTGCATTACTTCTTGAAGTCTTTCTGCTTGCATACCCTTTTTAAAGCTATGTGTCTTTTAGTATTTAACAAACCTACTCGACACACCTATTCGGCCTTAAATATAATCTTCATTTTTCCAAATGAATGAATGTTAGTTTTAGCATACTAATTACCAAAACAGACTGCACACAAATGGTAATCGAAATGTTGTCATGTATTTAGCCTACTGAAACACACCAGGCAAAGTGTGAAACAGACCGTACAAAATGTATAATGTTTCAGTACATATAATATTTAAACTAGAATCTTCAAACATGGTCAATACTCGGTTTAGGAAAGCTAGCTAGAAACGAATAATCACAATGCTGCCATTCTTATTTGATTTCTTCTTTTGGCCAAACAAAAATATAGGTGCAATCTCGAGCTGCTTAAAGATATAGCATTTTCATTCTAGACCATCACATGAGTTTAACCTTAAAAATTTCACTTAGATGAAGATTCTGAAATAGGCAAAATGTAGTCGCAGTTTCGATCCATCTATATATGGAAAGCTGGAAGCGGGTCAGCATGGGTTGTATTTCATTGATGACGGGTTAATTGTAGAAAAATAGCTAAAACTAACTGTTTTGAATGGGGTTTTTTAGCCATAACAATCATGCGAGTTTATTTTGTTACCACACTAATTACTAAAGGTGGTTAAGGTTTGGATATTAACCATATATTAACTGTGGTATTGAAAAGTCAGTATAGGGCTATAGTTAGCACTCTCCGTGTTTAAATATACTGAATGCATCATCTATCTATAAAATACTACAGTGTGTTGGCGGATTGAGGAGGCCTGAACCTACCCGTTTTGACCCGGTAATAAATATTACCTGTTTGGTCTGTTAACTAGCCTGCCCAAATTGACCCATCTGTTTGGCATATACAGCTTGAAGGAAGTCTCTAGCTCAATGAATAACCTCATTTGCATTGTATTATCTTACTCTTCCGTTATGAACTGCAGATCTATGGGTAGACATATTATCACATGGATAATTTACCATATCGGGTATTCAAGAACTGGAAAACAAGAAGCAATTTGTATTGTAATACAAAGCTATGCACAAAACGACTATTCTTTATGAAACTTTGTGACGTAACAGGATGGACCTCCTCGCGGAGGTTAGTCATGTGTTTTAGCATTTTGATGATACTGATTTAGTTGATTTTTCCAGTAGACATGAGTTTAGAAGTGTTATAGTTCTTGTATAGGTGGTCAAAAGTTTTAGACCAACTTATATAGGGTATTGTTGTGATACCCTGTACGGTCCTGATGGTATGCCAAGTGGGGAGCTTGCTGCTATTATTATCAAGAACCTCACCAAAGAAAAGTATGGAGGCTTAGGGAGCTGAGTATATCTTTTTTCCGTTTGTACGTTACCATCGTGGAGTTTTTCTTTATAATTGAAGTTGTAGGCTCTTTAATTATACATTTTTCTTAATCATGATTTGTTTTTTGTTCTTCATAATATGTGACCCAATTAAGCTAATGTTTCAATTAATGATTTGTTTTGCCCACTCGAGGATCTAATGAGTTTCTATGAATGAAATGTAACAACTTGGTGCCCCTGAGATCTCAGCTCATGACAAATTGTTAAATGGTTAGCTTGAACTTTTGCAGCAATTTAGAATGGACCTTCTTTCTTTTCTGATTCAGGCTTGCTATGAATAGAGTAGTAGACACAATATTCGCTACTTATCAGCAATTTATTCATGAAAATATATTACTAAGTTTTGCCTTACAGATATATAGCTCAAGCGTAAATGCACCAGCGCGTCACAAGTGTCAGTCTGTAATTTAGAAGTTGATGTACTTCAGCATTGGTGATAAAATTCAGTTAATACTTGGCGAGGTAAACATATCAAGGTATCTTTTTTTCATTAGATCTATATGTATTTATGATTCATTCAGTTTCGCATTATATACTCTGCCCACATTGATCTGAATATAAAATTTAAGTCTTATCGCAGCAGGTTTTCTAAATTCCTTTTTGATCTTACTATAGTCATGTAGTAGGCATTCATATTATAGTGGTAATTAACCAATATCATTTGGTACAGTTGATTAACAATCTCTCTTATTATAGACATGGATTTTGTCTCATGAATTTGATATTGTTAAATGTACTATGAGGGTCATTTCAGATTGAACTGCATTTTTGGAATAGTATGTCTTTTTCTTAAGTTTAAAGTAGGCATGGTTTTCGTTAGTTTCAGCGAGTATCGTGGTCTCAGTTTGCATATGTTCAGATTTCACAAAATGTTAAATGTAGGTTAATGTATTGATGACACATTATGAGGGACTTACAAAGATGGTTCGTCGGCAAAAGCTTACACAAGTTAACCGTCCTAGCCATATTCAATGATACATATTAATTGGCTCGTGTTAATTGTACTAAATTATTTTTTTATTAGATGTTTCAGATTATCTATGCACTTTTTGCCCTTTGAGTTAGTAACTTGAGGATCTTGGAGAGCAGCTGAAGAAAATTTTATAAAAGGTGTGAGTTCCCTCGACCAATATTACGTGATTTGTTGTTTGTTAAAAAACATGGAATATTATTACTATTGCCTCAATATATGAAAGCAATAAACTTGCAGACCGATGTATATTTTGTATGGAATAATTGTTTTGAACACTACTATTGCCTCATACTGTAAATGTTATTACGTTCATTACTATTAACTTCATAGAAATACAGTCATTATAATCAAAATATATTGATATTTGAATTTGCAAGATCTAAGGCACCAAATATTCATTACGAGCATGTCATTTGTTTGCATGTATAGTTTAAGTATGTACCATATTTCTTTACCAAAAAAAGTATGTACATCTTCTATATATATGGATAAAAAAACTTTTTTCGTTCTAAAATTATTGTCCACAGACAAAAAAACACACAATTCTAGAAAACATCACTTTTATATTTTTCTTTCTCATACTTTTTGTATAATGATAGTTCTACCCTTAATCAATTAATTTTATATTTCTTTATTCTTTGCAATAATAACCATAAATGAGGGTAATATGATAAACTCGAACTTAATTCTTTATCTATTTTTGGAAGTGGACAATAATTTTAGGACAACCGAAAATAAAATAGTGGACAATAATTTTAAGACGGGGTAGTAAGAAACTAGCCCCCCATAAAGTAGCAAAATATTATCAACCCACACTTCAAAACTTAATATGCACTTTCAAAGGTTGTATCTTCTTCTCTCCTAATTATTATAGAGGCGACTCAGTCCATTTGTATGGAATTGGTAAAAAGTCAAATGGGTAAATATTGAAATAAAAATAATGGAATTTGTCAAATGGGTCGAGAATTGGGTAACATTCATTGAAAGGCTGCAAAAATCATTATGTGAAGGTAAAATTGCTTTATTTTTGTAGTCTAACTCATGTGACATACAAGGTTTTTGAAAAACTTTTTTTTCTTACAATCGTAAACTATTCATATATTAGCAAGTTCGTTCTATCCTTTATAATTATCTCATTATTTCTCTTTTGTAGCTATTAGTTATGTTGTGTTCATATATAATGTTATACGCAATTAAGTTTTCACTTACATTAAAACTGAGAATAGGGTCTGGCCATAATATCAAATTCAGAATCATATACTCTTATAAGTTAATTCTAGCAAGGTTGGATCAAGTGATTACCACCTTTTTTAGAGACATACGTCGAGGCTTAAATCCCCACTCCTTGCAAGTCCAGAGGTCTTTTTTACTTTTGATAGAATCAAAAGTATTCTCTCTACCTTCAATAAAAGTATAATTGTCTATTGTCCACCTTTCATACATGTATGATGTAAAAGAAAATTTCATAATAAAGCGATTTATTCTTGATCAAATGTTAATAAGATGTAGTTCCATGTAATTGCATATCTTCTTAGCATTTTGTTTTTAGGAATACTTTATTACTTTTTATTTTCTCATATCTAACAAACATTTACACTTTTCTGTTGAACTATCTTAAATAAAATTAGTATTGTTACTTTAAATAAAAATAAAATAAAACTTGAAAATTTATTTTTATTGAAATGTGTTAACTTGTGAGTGTCGTTTAAATCTTTGCTTGTATATTATGTTCACAGTATTTATATCTTAACTCTACTAAACATGCTTCCGAGCTTTTCACAAAAAAATGCATTCACACAAACAATAAGACTATGCTTAAAAATAACATACAAACAATTATTCACCTTAATAAAAACAAAAACAACATAAAAAGCTATGCACACACATAAAGAATTAAAAGACAACTTTACCAAAACAATATTAATTTTCTTTTATCAAATATTTGCAAAACTAAAAACCGTAAATAAAAGTCACAAGTAATACCCGCCCATCGGGCGGGTTTTGCCACTAGTATATATATATATATATATATATATATATATATATATATATATATATATATATATATATATATATATATATATATATATATATATATATATATATATATATATATATATATATATATATATATATATATATATATATATATATATATATATATATATATATATATATATATATATATATATATATATATATATATATATATATATATATAGAGAGAGAGAGAGAGAGAGAGAGAGAGAGAGAGAGAGAGAGAGAGAGAATTTAGTTAAAATAGTGTAGTATGTTAAAATTGCTAAAATGAAAAGCATTGTGGACCACTAGATCGTCTGTTTCATTTAGTATGATACCAATCTTATAATAGAAAATTCAAAAACAAAATTCATTACTTTGTCTATGACTAAGGGTGTTTTAGATATTTCATCACTTTGTTATACCACTAAAACACATTAAATGTTGTCATTCTCTCTACCGTAACGTAATTGTCTTCATTCTTTCTGTTGTTCTCTAATTTATTCACTTCACCATGGTTGATTATATGATTAAACAAGAAATAAAGATAGAAGAATAGATGGATTCTAGATAGAAAGTAGTGAGAGATAGTAGAGAGAGTGAGATGATTAACTTGTGAAATTAGATTAAGAATAATGAGAACTTCCACCCTCCTAACATGCTAGGAGGGTGCTTATATAGTCCACCCACATGCAGGCTCTCTAATGGACTATATTGTTTTGGGCCGGGCTTGAATAAAATTCTTAGTACCTTGAAGGAGGAATTTTAAGCTAACCATCAAGCCCGTAATGTCACGACTATTTTAACTACCTATTACAACGTTCTAATATATATTACAATATAAACCTATGACCGAACATTCTTGTTTGACTCAATATTTTGAGGCTAACAATCTCCCCTAATGTGAGGTCATTCCTCTTCGATATTTGGAGTCCAATGGAGATTATGAATTTCGTCATAAATGAGTCTTGAACGTGTAATAGTCGTCTTGTTCCTTCATGCTGTGATCTTTGATCCTTTGTCATTGTCTTTCGACTTTGCCTTTTAAACTTGAGATCTTCAAATTATCCTTGACTTGTCTTTGCCATCTTGCGATCTTGTGTCTTTATCCACATGCTCATACTTTGCACAATCTTGAAAGCTTGCTAACAATCTCCTTTGAAGAGAGGTCATTCCTCTACATTAATTGATAAGGAAGATTCTGATCATCAGAGTTGCGGAAGTCTTTAGCTTTCTTGATTGTTGAATGTCTTTGGGCATGAGTATGTGGTTTTGAATCTCTGACTTTGCTGAGTACACCGTAACGTCACCTTCTTGAGACAAAACATAAACATGGACTGAATGGCTTTGACATTCGTCCTAAATTGGTAGCGTTTTACCTCCGGTCGGTGAAGACCGTTACACGATATTAAATATCGTACCTGTGATTAGGTAGATTCAATTAAGAATCTCCTTGACAAGGTTTCGCGGCTGTACTAGGCGTTCTCTTTATTCGACCGTCTCAAAGCAAGACTGCGAACATAAAGAGTGAATCAATTGGATAAATGTCCGCTTGATTAAAGACGTCAATTCAAATTCCTGGAACAAGTTTGATTCATTAAGAATCTTACCATTGTTGCTTTCCAGTTGACACAAGTTTGATTCATAAGAATCTCGCAAGTTACCTATCGTAGCGCTGTTTGATGTTGACGCTAGAAGGATTTCCATTCATCACTGTGAATATTAATAAATATCACTCTGAATGTTCTGGCAAGACCATAAAGATATTGTGTAGAAGCCTGAAGCGAGTTTGAATCAATTTAGAATCAAACCACTGTTGCTTTTCAGTTTTACATAAGTTCAATTCATAAAGAATCTTACACATGACCTACCGCAGTGCTGTTTGTTGTTAACACTGGAAGGATTTCCACTCATCATTATGAATACTAAGTAGTATCACTCTGAGTGTTCTAGTAATAACACAAGGATATACCGTAGGAATCTCTTGATCTTCATCCGTGTGTCCTAACGAGATTTGATTGATCTCTTGGCTCTAGACTCGATTTGTGCACTTTTAGTAGTCGGAGGCTGGAGCAGATGCCACCTATTCAATATCAACTATCCTGGAGTGAAAAAGTCAATAGAAATCGTGTTGATCTCCGTGACAATAAAACAAACTTCTTTTGAGAGAAGCCTGAGTCAACTGGGGTGGGGTTGTGCATTACATCACTGGGTCCATGATGCGTTGTCTTCATGATGTGTTGACCCGGTTTCTGTCTAAGTTGTATGGAGGGCTAATTTCTTTACACCCTTTATCCTTACATTTCTTTTTCATTCTTAAACCCCTTCAATGCTTACCAAGACATCATTAATAGCACCTTGTTGTGATTGTTCTAGTGCTATCATTAGTACTTAGTCGACATTCAGCTTTGTTCACATTTTACTCCATCTTTCCTAAGGACTTCTAATAATCTATTGGATTGTCCCTGGGAAGATCCCTCCGGTTCTGGTTGGATCATAGGACTTAAACCTAACCACCCTTTTGACACCAATAACGTCGTGAATTAAAGATGTTGTGGGTTTTTGATCGTAACCATGAGTGCTTGAGTCTTTAGATCACATTTTAATCACATTTTCTCCCCTATCTCTAATATATAAATTTTTTTGGTATTAGAGATACCAAATTTGATTAAAATATATTTTGAAAAATAGTCTTGAAAATCTTCGAGAGAAATATGTGTCAAACTTAGCATGAATTTTGGAACACTCCACCTCAAAAATTGATCCAATTGAATTGTCATTACGAGGATATGATCCACATTAAACTTTTGAGGATAGGAGTTGTTGAACACACAATTTTTGAAAGATTTTGAATATCATTGAGAAATTATTGAAAAAATTGTGTTCAACGTTTTTTGAAAAATCAATTCTTTTTGGCGAAAAGGTTTTTCTAAAGCATAAACATGAGTTCATAGACTTTGAATGTCTTGACGAATCCACTCAAGTGTATGAAGATTTAACTTCTTTTGCTGAGGGTAAGGGCACTAAAACGTACATTCCCCCGTGAATATAGATCCGGGTTGCAA
Source organism: Glebionis coronaria (assembly GCA_025667525.1). Classification (NCBI taxonomy): domain Eukaryota; kingdom Viridiplantae; phylum Streptophyta; class Magnoliopsida; order Asterales; family Asteraceae; genus Glebionis; species Glebionis coronaria. The sequence continues at coordinate 30,315 of JANFOE010002877.1, forward strand.
TCTGAAAGTGATTACAAGCCATAGTGTTGAGCTCAAAACGTTGAATGTTTTGTGACAATCTCAACCCGTGATAGATTGCTCTACCCGTTGTTAGGATAAGTTATCTTTAAAGATACAATTTCCTTTATTTGAAGTTCGAGTTACAATATGACATTTAACTGTAAATCGCTTCGAGCTTAATTGTGAAACCCCTGAGACACTTGTTTCTCAGATATCAGCTTCTTCAACAACCAAACTCTGAGTGTGTCTTTTGTTGAACGGTATTTAAAGATTGGTCCTTTGGGTGCCCGTTGAGCCTTTACTTGTGTACCTGCACTTGCATCAGTAGTTTGTATGCTTGCACATTGGTTAGTGATATCTTTGTAAGAACCATGTGGGGGTTCACAGTGAACCTTTGTCGTGCTAGAGAGAAATATTATTCTAGTAGGAACCCATTTAAGACCAGTTGTTTTGATGATTCTACCTGTTGGTATCCACTTAAGATAAGGTCTAGGAAGCGTAGTTTTCTCATGCACAGCGGAAGACTTAATTGGAGAAAATCTATTTCCTATAGGGTTCTGTCTTTGAGATGCTCTAGCTTTTTGGTTCACCTTGTTCAGGACTTTTGTGATGCAATCATCATGAATGGTATTAAACACGCATTTGTTACATTTTGTGCAAACAAAGTGCTTAACATCTGAGAAGGATCTAGTGTTCCTAGGATAGGCTGATTTGGGCACATCATAGAAGGGTCTAGAATTCCTAGATGTGTGATTAGCACTCCTAGGTTTCGGTTGGGTCCTATCTCTTGCTTGTGTCTTTATGTTATCATCCTCTAGATAGCTTTTTGACCCGTGTCATTTGAACTTCGCGTAGGCATGTTCTTGGGGCTATTTCTAGAGTTGCTTGAAGCATTCATGTGATTGGGTTTTGCATAGGCAGAATATCTTAAGGAGGATCTAGATTGTGGAGTGACAGTTTTTGGCAAATTGCAACGCACGTCAACTTGGGATGAAAACCTCGAGTTCGATGATTTGGGTTGGTCAGATTTAAACGCATTCGGTTGTCTAGCAACAGAGCGGTTTCTGAATGGTTGAGTAGGAGGTTTCCCCAAGATTGACTGATTTGCTAACTTAGTATCCACACTATTTCCTTTTAGCTTTCTTAATTCATTTTTCACCGCTGTTAATTCAAAAACCTTTTCCTGAATCTGAGCTTTCAATTGCTCATTTTGTAGAAGTAATTGAGCGATACGTTGTTCTAACTTAATGTTCATATTATCAAATATACCGTTATTAGTATTCGCGTCCTTACTATCTATAGTGTCGATAGGTTGCACATATATTTCACTTAATGAAGCAGGTGGAGGACGTGGATTTTGAGAAGCCAACTTTGTTTCTAACAAATTTATTTGTTTCACAAAATGTTCTTTTTCCGCATTAGAATCTTGAATCTTACGATCCAGTTTTTGTTCAAGAACAACGTTTGCTTTTTCAAGTTTTTCAAAATAAGCTTCAAATTTGTCATTTTTCTTCGAAAACTCGAGTTTGGCGTCCTCAAAATCTTTTTTCTTTTGAGCTAACATAGTTTCAAGCTCATGAATCTTAGAATCAATATATTGATTATCATCATACACAACATTTAATTGTACCTCAGCCATTGGCTCCTCGTCATATATGGGTCTGATGTATGCATCATCGGTTGCTTGATCATTCCCTGAGTTGTTGCTGGTATGTTGCTTTTCTGATTTTGTCCCGCTGCTTTCTGTGCCAATCGAACAAGCATCCAATGTTTGACCATCATCGACATTGCTATCGTTCTTCTGCATTAATCTATTATTCACCCTTCTTTCAACTTTTAGTTTATGACGTGTTCTTTTGGACTTCCTTACAGCACTCATGTGTTGAAGAAATGTCTCCTTGAATTCTTGAACTTCTAACCGAGTATATTCAAAGAAGTATTTGTTGATGAATTCTTGATCATCGTGTACAGAGACTTGTGTATCAAAGAATTGCTGAAACTGATTCTCGAGAACCAAAACCGCATCTATGGATTCAACCTCGTGAAATTCATCGTTGGAAAGTTGTTGTTCAAGGTGATCTACATTGAGTAGCATTGTGCGTGTGAATGTCTCAACATCTTGTCCAGTGAGTGACATGAATACCCGTTTGAATCCAAGTTCGATGCGAGTGCCTTTTAAATCGTCATTTGAAAGAACTTGAAGGTGTGACTAGAGTGATCTAAAGTGTGTCATGCATCGTGTGTACAGAGACTTGTGTATTCTTGAACTTCTAACCGAGTATATTCAAAGAAGTATTTGTTGATGAATTCTCGATCATAGTGTACAGAGACTTGTGTATCAAAGAATTGCTGAAACTGATTCTCGAGAACCAAAACCGCATCTATGGATTCAACCTCGTGAAATTCATCGTTGGCAAGTTTTTGTTCAAGGTGATCTACATTGAGTAGCATTGTGCGTGTGAATGTCTCAACATCTTGTCCAGTGAGTGACATGAATACCCGTTTGAATCCAAGTTCGACGCGAGTGCCTTTTAAATCGTCATTTGAAAGAACTTGAAGGTGTGACTGGAGTGATCTAAAGTGTGTCATGCATCGTTCTTTTGCAACCGACATCTTAGATTTGAGTGCATGCACATCTTGTGTTGCGGAATCCATAATGAGTGTTTCAGATGATGAAGTGACTTTGGATCTTAAGTAGATATGGTGTGACTGAGTTGTGGTTGAAATTCCGAAAATTCTGATTTTTCTCAGTCCGACAATTAATTCCTCAGTCCGACAAAAGGGTAAACCGAAAAAAAAATTTGAATAACAAATTTGGAATTCAAGTTATAAATAGCCAATAACTAGTAGGGAAAAATTTTGAAAAAGGAAAATTTTTGACAAAAATAAAACCTAAAAATTTGAATTTTGGTCCGAAAATTTGGATTTTTGGTCGAAAAATTTTTCGCATCGCCAAAATTTGAAATTAAAGCTTAAATGGCCTAAAAATGGTCTAGAAAAAAATAAATTTTATTTGGGTTTTCCCGCCAAAAAACTTTTTTTTTAATCTTCGTGTAAGCGATATTCCAAAACTAGTCTAGATGGTGGCTAAATCTAAAAGAAAGGTGTCTAACTAAAAAATGGCTGACTTCGCAATTCAAAAAAAATCGACTTCTCAATATATAAAAAGATCAACTTCGGAATACCTGATTTCACAATACTACTTCGGAAACATTTGCTTAAGCACTTCGGAATCTGAAAAACCTCTTAACTTCGGAATCAAAAAGTAGTTGGACTTCGGAATAATTCTTCTTAGGTACTTCGGAATTAATCTTCTTGGGTACTTCGGAATGACGTTCCTTAGGTACTTTGGAATATTTATCCTTTGTACTTCGGAATGATAAAGTTTTGTAATTCGGAATATTTGATGTTGGGTACTTCGGAATATCTGAATTGTGAGAACTTCGGAATATTGCTGTCTTCGAGCTCACTTCGGAATCCCAAATCTTGTGAACTTCCGAATATGGTTTAAACTTACTCACTTCGGAATGATTGAACTGGAGTACTTCGGAATAGTGTTGTCTTCGAGCTCACTTCGAAATCCTAAATCTTGTGAACTTCGGAATACTAAAACCCTCTTCACTACTTCGGAATATCAACAATTATTCCGAAGTAGATCAATCTGTTGAAAACAATCCGTGTTCTTCGCTTCAAATAAACCAAATTCGTGATTTTAACCCAAAAATCGATCCAAACACCAAAAAACTTCGCGTTTTTACCCACAAAAATTATACCAAATCCCTACCACATGTATATAGAAGATATATATGAAAATTTATAACCCAAAAACACTAATAAAAAAATTAATTCGAGAAGATTATTGAAGAAATCATACGCATCAAATATAAAACCAAATAAACAATCACAAATCTACCCCGTGGCGATTAATACCAATTGTTGTTCCCTAATTTATTCACTTCACCATGGTTGATTATATGATTAAACAAGAAACAAAGATAGAAGAATAGATGGATTCTAGAGAGAGAAAGTAGTGAGAGAAAGTAGAGAGAGTGAGATGATTAACTTGTGAAATTAGATTAAGAATAATGAGAACTTCCACCCTCCTAACATGCTAGGAGGGTGCTTATATAGTCCACCCACATGCGGGCTCTCTAATGGACTATATTGTTTTGGACCGGGCTTGAATAAAATGCTTAGTACCTTGAAAGAGGCCTTTTAATCTAACCATCAAGCCCGTAATGTCACGACTATTTTAACTACCTATTACAACGTTCTAATAAATATTACAATATAAACCTATGATCGAACATTCTTATTTGACTCAATATTTTGAGGCTAACACTGTCATCCATTTTAGATTTGCTTCACTAAAAATCAATGATCTATTCTTAAATCTACTTTAGGCAAAAGAAACTTATCAGTGCCATTTAAACTCTTCGTCAGATCCATAGCAACCCCTCAAAAAGCCACATCCGGCGCGCGTCTTTCTTCTGTCGATGACCAATTTTGTCTCCTGTGACTATACATTCATATAGACAGTTCCATTTTTGTTCGTGGTGTATGAGTCGATTATGTACGTTCCAAATGGTGTATGATTCGTGTGTGGCATGTGTAACACCCCATTTTGATAAATGGAATGTCACGCGTAATTATGGCGTATCATCAAATCATGCAAGGTAATATGTAGTAAAACATACATGACCATACGGTAAACCGAAATCAAACATCGGTCCCCCAAACATAAGCCCAAAACATAATAAAGTAAATGAAATGAATGAAAGACTTATACAAGCATAAGTATATGAAGGAAAAAGGAGAAGAAGTCTATGGCAGCTTCCATCCTATGCATGTCCTCCAAAATGCTCGAGTCTGTCCTAGGGTACCTACCGTTTTGGGACATGGAAAGAAAAGTAACGGCTGAGCAAAACGCTCAGTGCACGGATGTACAAATAAAGCATGAATAATATAAGCATATAAGCATATAACAGCGGAAGAAAACTAAGTCCTGGATAACCCGGTAAAATCTTAGTAAAACTGGTTTTATAGTTTGAAAAGCCTTATGTTTATCTTATGAAAACTGTTTAACATATATTACCATTAGCCAATATAGGTCATGAAAATCCACCGTGCATGAATACTTGGAGGGGTGACCTCATCATGCAAATTAGATGGGCTGTCTCTAATTTAATATACTGGATTTGGGTAGGAGGGATCAGCTCCTTATGAAGGATGCAAGGCACACACCACATTCACACTGAGTAATCTGCAGGAAATATGTAACTAGGATGCACCCATACGCCCCACATGATAAATATAATAATATGGCCAAAAGCTGAAGGTACGCCACGAGCAATCACTCTGAGTGGGGAAGTCATAACACCAGTGCCTCTAGTGTTATGGTTATGGTTCTTTCATAACTAGGTGAGACTGGTCATGCATGTATATGGCTTCAGGTATTCTAAATTAAACATAAGCAATCAAACATATAAACTTATACTATGGGAAAACAGTTGATAGGTGTGTAAACACCCATCCTTTTTACCACTTAATTACAATAATAACCGAGCCAAAATGTGTATTTTATGTCATTTATGTCGGAATTATGCGTGGTTTGTGTTTTTGTTGAGATTTAGGACAAAAAGGTGAAAAGTAGAGAAAACACAGGCATTCACGGGCTTTTATTGAAGAAAAAGATGAAAGACGAAGTCAAGAAGTCAAGAGTGCAAAAAGAACGGAAGTCCAAGACCAATTCTGAAGATTTATCGAAGAAAAAGTCAAAAGACGAAAGTTTACTTAAAAGCCGAAGAACTCAAGTCTTATTTATTAAAGAATTAAAAGACGAGTTCAAAGAAATCCCGAGCCAAAAATCATTAAAGTCCAAGATTAACAAAAGATTAAGAAGGGAAGGACTTAATGGTGCAAATAAGAAGAAATGAAGGAGGGGAGTGATAGGTGTGTAAACACCCATCCTTTTTACCACTTAATTACAATAATAACCGAGCCAAAACGTGTATTTTATGTCATTTATGTCGGAATTATGTGTGGTTTGTGTTTTTGTTGTGATTTAGGACGAAAAGGTGAAAAGTGGAGATAACACGAGATTTACGGGCTTTTATTGAAGAAAAAGATGAAAGACGAAGTCAAGAAGTCAAGAGTGCAAAAAGAACGGAAGTCCAAGACCAATTCTGAAGATTTATCGAAGAAAAAGTCAAAAGACGGAAGTTTACTAAAAGCCGAAGAACTCAAGTCTTATTTGTTGAAGAATTAAAAGACGAGTTTAAAGAAATCCCGAGCCAAAAGTCATTAAAGTCCAAGATTAACAAAAGATTAAGAAGGGAATGACTTAATGGTGCAATTAAGAAGAAATGAAGGAGGGGAGGAAGCTTCCTAATCCTCCCCTATATATAGATCATTAGCATTTCATTTTTACTCTTGTTGGCTAGAGTGACACTAGTTCTTCCACCTTTATTTACTTGCACATTTACTTTATTGCACTTTAATTACCTTGTCTTGCACCTTAATTTTCCAAGTAAGTTACTTTTATTTTAATTGCACCTTTACTTTTCTTGTTTAAATCTCTCATTCTACCTTTCTTTCTTTGCTTGATCTTTATGTTTATGTGTTTATTATCTTGCTTATTTGATTAAAGATTATGTTTTTATGCTTTTGATTGTTTTGGATCATTGATTTTTATAGCTTATTTGTGTTTATTTTCAAGTTTCTAAAGTTTTTATAAAGTTATTTTTATATAAAAGTTTGTTTTTCGTAAACCTTTTTCTTTTCGTGTTTCAAAAGTCTTTAAATTTCAGTTTATTAGCTTTATCTTATACTTGTTTTCTTAGGATTTTAGGTGTGTGCTTATTTGAGTTATAGCTTATTAGTTTAGCTTATTTTCCATTCTTTTTACTGTATTCCGACCACCAGTCGGAAAAGGGTTTCATATTCCGACCAACATTCCTTTGCTTGGTCGGAAAAGGGTTTGAGTTATTCCGATAGGGGGAGTCTAGAACATTCCGATCAGGGTAAGTGACAGTTATTCCGATCAGGAGTCTATACAACATTCCGATTGGGAGGCTTGTAACATTCCGATCAAAGGTAAGTTGGTTATTCCGATCAGTCTAGTGACAGTATTCCGATCTGAGACCACTCCTTATTCCGATCTGAGGCCACTCCACATTCCGATCTGAGGTGTTTATTTGGTTATTCCGATTTGGCCATTGGTGACAGCAATTCCGATTGGTATTCCGACGACAACATTCCGATCAGGTCAAGGTGAGGGCATTCTGATCGGAATATATTCCGATTAGGTTTATTTTACTATTTTGTCTTGTTTAATTTTTAAGTTCTCATTTTTATACTTTGTCAAATTTTAATTTTCGTCACGCTTTAACTTTAAGTCATTTAATTATTTTACTTTTCAAAGTTTTAATATTGCACCCTTTCTTTTAATTAGACTAAGTCACTTAATTTCTCGTCATTTATTTTAAACGCCTTTTACTTTAACGTCATTTACATTTACGACTTTGCATTTTTAATATACTACAACGACACAACTTTTGTTTCCACCAAAGAACGACTGAGTCGCATAGTAAACACAGTTTTTCAATTCGAAGAGACATACTTAAACGAACTAATTTTTATACGGGGTGTCAAAAGCCTTGTATCAGGGAGGAAGCTTCCTAAGCATTCCCTAATCCTCCCCTATATATAGATCATTAGGATAATCATTTCATTTTGTTGGCTAAGGTGACAATTAGTCTTCCACCTTTTAATTACTTGCTCTTTAAATTCATGTCATTTTAAATACTTGTCTTGCACTTTTAATACCTTTTAATTCCAAGTAAGTGTTCTTTAATTTTCTTGTTTTAATCTCTCATTCTACCTTTCTTTCCTTGCTTGATCTTTACGTTTATGTGTTTATTATCATGCTTATTTGATTAAAGGCTATGTTTTTATGCTTTTGATTATTTTGGATTATTGATTCTTATAGCTTATTTGTGTTTATCTTCAAGTTTCTTAAGTTTTCATAAAAGTTATTTTTATAAAAAGTTAGTTTTCGTATACGTTTTTCATTTTGTGATTTCAAAAGTCTTTAAATTGTAGCTTATTAGTTTTTTCTTACACGTATTTGCTTAGGATTTTAGTCTAGTGCTTATTTGATTAATAGCTTATTAGTTGTGCTTATTTTGCCTTTTTTTTACCATATTCCGATCTAACCAATCGGAAAAGGGTTTGATATTCCGACCAGCACTCTTGTTGCTTGGTCGGAAAAGGGTTTAGGATTCCTACTAGGATTCCGATTGAGTATTCCGACCAAGGGTATTCTTACCATATTCCGATCAGGGTAAGTTTGGTATTCCGATCAGGTCTAGGTGACAGCATTCCGACCAGGGGTCCATTCCTTATTCTGACGAGATCATCATTCCGATCAGGAGGTAAGTGCACATTCTAATCAGGGTGAGTTTGCTATTCCGATCAGGTCTAGGTGACAGCATTCCGATTGGAATTCCGATCAACATTCCGATCTTAGAGGTGAGTGCATTCCGATTGGTTTATTTTTCATATTTTGTCTTGTTTAATTTTTAAATTCTCATTTTAATACTTTGTCAAATTTTAATTCTCGTCACGCTTTAATTTCAAGTCACTTAATTTCTTGTTATTTACTTTTCAAAGTTTTAATTTCTCGCCATTTATTTTAAAATAGAGTTAGAATTACTTTAACGTCATTTACATTTAAGTTTTGCACATTTTAATTACTACAACAACACAACTTTTGTTTCCACCAAAGAACGACTGAGTCGCATAGTTAAACCAGATCAATTCGATTAGACACACTTAAACGAATCTTTTTACTAGGTAAAAACCAGTTATTAACGGGGAATCCTAATAAGGAAAGAATGTCCATATTGAAATGACGGGAATCCGTACCTTATGTCCAGTGAACGAAGAAGACGAACGGAAGAGAGTCCTACTTCGGTATCACTAATGCTACATAAATACATACATGTATAAGTATCTGATTACTAAGTACGTAACTGGTTTTATATCATGTCTTAACTTGTTTTATATGTTCATGTCATGTTTTACTGTTTTAAGCTTTATGCTGTGTTTATCTTATATCCTGTCTATCCTGATTAAGTATTTCTTGTATTTCATGTATTATTATACTTGTTGTGTAATATAGGTTTCCTAAAATGGAAAGTTTCCAAAAATAGAAAGTTACCAAAAATAGAAAGTTTCCAAAAATAGAATTACTGCTTAAAATAGATAAGTTTCTAAAAATAGAAAGTTTCCATAAATAGATTAGCTGCCTTAATTAAGCTAAATATATAAGCTTAAGTGTTTACTGATTAATATTCTAAGTCATGTTATTATATAGTATAGTTTATTAATTATGTCATGTGAATTAAATAAACTACAGGTTAAAGTATTTAATTAAATAAAAGTAAAATAAATACTTAGGTTAAAACATGTATTAATATTTATATTAATATAACCTAAGTCATGAAAATTAATTAATTATAAGTCATGTTTTAATAAGTAATTAATTATTTATAGTCTAAATCTAAATAATTAAATACTTAGTCTAAACTTGTAATTATTAATTAATAACAATATTGCATGATATTGTAAGTATTTGTTAATTAATAATAATCCATGATTTACTAATTAAACTCTATAATTCGATTAGCTAAGTTTAATTTATCACATGTACATGAATAATTATGTAGATAATTATCTAATCATAAGCTTTGTTTAAATAACATGTACAACATAAGCCATGGTTCTAATAAAGTAAAACTACATTTAAGTTAAGCATGTAATTAATTTAATTAAAAGGTATTAATTAAGCTAATTAGGTTAAATAAAATACATGTTTATTAATTAGCCAAACACCCCCCTTATATCTGCCTTAAACTGTGAACCAAACGCACCCTTAACTGTTTATAAACTAAAAAACAAACAACCCCCTTAACTGCCAGTTCCCCCTGGTAGTTCTGTGTTCCCCCTGCTTGTTAAAACCCTCGGTTCCCCCTGACAGGCAAAACACCACCACTGGCCGCAGCCAGTGGTTCCCCCTACTAGGCCGTCGTTCCCACTGTTAGCACAAAACCCAGTCAGCACCCAATTAGGGTTGCGGCTGGTGATCAGAAATCATCACCGAGAGTCTCTTGACTCACGGTTTATGTGCCAAACCACCACAACGACACCAAAACGACCCCCCCCCTTTATAATTACTTCTTTTTAACATGTTTTAGATCATATTCCAAGGATTCGTGATTAATTAATCTAAGCAAATAAAATAAAAAAAGAGATTAGGGTTTACTTACACATGTTTTAGGATTTTTGGAACAACAAGCATGAATCACATCTTGCTTTCCTGGATCAAAGGCGGTTTTTGTTCTTTTTCTTGGTGTTGAAAACCCACGGCAGGAAGAAGAAAAAGGGGAGAGGAAAAAAAAGTGACGGCTAGTTCTTGTTTTAGGGTTTTTATCTTGATTTTTGTGTTTCTCCAAAATAAACACTACACCCCCCCCCCCCCCCCCGTCTTTTGGTATACACGGCCACAAACACACTTGGGCCTTGAGCCCAAGTCCTTCCTTTTTCTTATTTGTCTAAAACAGCCCCAAATAAACATTATACTTTCTTTCTTTTATTTATTCGCGTCATGAAACGTTATGCGTAAACGTGTTTTAATGTCGTGAATTTCTTAGTCATCCTTATACATATTAAACGTGATTATTATTTATGTAATAGTAGTCGTGTTAAATCCTCGTGACACGTGATTATAATAATCATGCTAAATGTTCGTGTTTACGTGCTATATAGTTATCGATCGTGACTTAATATATTTATTCGTGTTCGTAATAAATATATATACATACGTAATATTAGTTCGTGATTAAATTACGTTCATGCTTTCATGATCGCATGTTCGTGTTTATAATTATTATTGGAATAATTATCGTGTGTTCATACGTAATAAATACTTATCGTGTTCTAACATGTACGTAATACTCGTAATTCTTATACATGAAACGTAAACATGTTATAAAAGGAAAGTTCTAATCATATACGTACGATCTTAAGGGTAGTATTCATGGTAAAAACATGCGGGTTTTACAACTCTTCCCCCCTAAAAAGAATAATTCGTCCCCGAATTATAGATAACGCAGCTGAAAGAGAAACATACCCGAATAAAACCGAGAGGGTGTAAGATAAATGAACGTCCATGTGACCTGGCAGAAGGAACGCGGAACGTGACATGTCTTGAAAGGACATGGAACGTGACGTGACTGAAAGGACATATCTAATTGATAAGAGAAAAACAGAAAAGAAGTCCGGATGAATTTGTCCGTTTCCAAGTAGCTTCCCTCTTGGAACGGTTCCTTCACAAGATCTTGCCACAAATGATAAATCTTGGTCCTCCTGACCTTGACTTGGAATACGAAGAATTTCTTGGTTATCAACGTAAGGTAGATCCCCTAAATTCGATCGAGGAAATAAGAGTTATCGCACAAGGGTAACTGAAATGTGACGATACTAAATAATCTAACCTTACCGATAACTAACAACGATGCGCAAGACATCTAGAAACGTAGTACGTGAAAATTTTTGAACGTGATATGTGAAAAATTTTGAACGTGATACGTGGAGATATGGCGAGTGTAGTATGAGTAAACATATCGTGATCCATGATACGTGTAACATATCTTGATCATGATATGAGGAACGTGGAATGAACATGACATGTGAAACATATCGTGAACATAGAATATAATGGCGGTAACACCAAATGCTACAAGGTGAGACGTGGAATATGAAGTGAAACTTCTATCTGAGGATAGAGAGTTATACTAAACTTGGTTTTGGTCTCTCAAGTTCTTGCAAAACTTCCCAGAATGAGACAAAGGAACGTAAAATCGTAAGCCGAGATACCATCATGAACGTGAATAGTGTCACGAACACGAGCGCGAAAGCAATTCGTGGAATTAGAATGAAGACGTGAAGTAAATAAGGAGCACAATTGCGAATCTTTGTCTGACCCGATAACTGAGGGATTGCCAAGTGATTGGATGAGCCTTTGCTAGGACATGTCCGATCAATCTGTTGGTTCTGAGATCCTTGCGGATGTAAGGATTCTGCAGACTTGATCAAACTGTTTGCAATAACTCAGATAGCATCATGTTTCTTCTGAGTTTGCGTTAATCTGGTAACCAAAATCCGTGGGGATCTTGTCCTATTCTAGTTCACAATTTCAGATGATGAAAACATCCTAGTCTGTTGGTGTCCTATTGTTGGAAATTCACTTTATGTGACGACATTTAAGAATTCCCATTAGTTATCATAGTCACACACGCTTAGACTAGACTAGGAACGTTGTATAGTTTAAGCAGCGTGTGTGACTATATATACCCCTCCTTAGTTTCCAAGGAGGGGTGTTGCTTGTGTCATTTTCTCATTTTTAATATATTTTCCTTTCTTTCACACAACCACTCTCTCTCTCTAAGCTCAACAATGGCTTCCACCACCATTTACCACCATGTTAGACCATCGGATTAGCTTATAGCAAATCCTCAATTGGCATCAGAGCCTCGGTTCATTCCCTGGATCGTGTTCGTGTTTATTGTTTTCGATTCGGTGGTCCAAATTTTTTTTTAGTGTCTCGTTCTTTCATTCTTTTTGGTCCGTATGTCTCTTTTTTGTCACGGTGGTTTTAATGGTTTCATTTTTTATGGAAACATTGTGTTACCTTTGTCACAATTTATTGTCCCAATGTCTCTGTCTCATAGTGCAATCTGATATTCTCAAACCCACACCTTTTCACAACTGATTTTTTGTCCCTGGTTTCACGGTTTTATATTGTGTCAAATGTTAACTGTTTCTGAACTTATTATTATATGATTTCATTTTTTCTGGGTTTCTATTGTTCTTTTTGAAGATGTAGTTACCCAGAAAATTTATCAGATTCACAAGTTCCTCAAAATATGGAAAAAGGACAGTACTTTTGGATAAGATTTTTGAGATGGTAACATTCAGATCGGAATATTGCGATCGCAAAAACCATTGGTTTCTACATTGCGATCGAATATTCCGATGGAACACTTTCGGTGCATTCCGATAGAGAGAGAGAGAGTGGTTGTGCTTATAGACTTCTTCAGTGATGCATTGAGTACTTAGAGATTTCTCCACCGTTCTTCATTCAACAATAGTGCAAGCTTAAGTCACAAAATCGAAGGATTTTTTATTCAACTTCATGTTTGATGTATCTGGTTCATTCTATCAGTGGCCACTTCAAATTGCTTACAAGTGGATTGGTAAAGTTGGCCATGGAGAGTTTATGAGTAGAGATTATCGATCAACAGCTGATTCTCACAAACTATATATTTCAGCTTATTTATTATTCTCACGAGATTTCAGGTATATGTGCATACGATTTGTTGATGGTTCCGAGTTTCGAAACCATCAAGGGGGAAGAAGAAGACACGTTGAACGCACAACGAGTACACGTGATGAACTTCATACCTTCTTTTGATTTGAAGACATTCCGGGATGACATTTGTCATAGCCGTAGAGAAAATCAGTGTTTTAACTCGTGACGTTATCAATATCTAAATGATATACTACTGATTCGATGTTTAATTGTTTGGTTGTTGCAATTATTCATCATCATTATCCTATATGCACTCCCGGGACTTAATTGACTCTGGTGCATCTCCGGAAGAAGATATGTGCATTTCCGGGACTTAATTGACTCTGGTGTTACGATGTCAACTTCATGAATGGGATAAAGTGTCCACTTCAGTATTTGAGCTTCATAATTGGTATTGATTTACTTTCTTCAACTAAGTGGGGGAAGAAATGTCTTGATTCTTTCTGGTATGCATAACCTGAACTCTCAGGGGGAAGAAAAATACAGAAGAATTATTCAAGCGTGAGAAGAGAAGTTGTTGATCTACTTGGTTTACCCCTTACTTTCAATCCCTCTTAGCAACGTTATCATGTTATATGATGGGATTTGCTTGTTAGATTCCGCTGTGCGCTTAATCATTCTAAGCTTTATTGAAAGCTTTGAAGTTGCTTACGAGGATTGTCAATTTAGGGGGAAGCTATTTAAAAGCTTCTACATCAAGTTTATGTGGCATGAATTAGGGGGAAGCTAATTCAGAAGCTTCTCCTTAACCAGAAGTGTATGGGTTACTTAGCTCGTGCCGTTACAGTATTTCTTCTACAAGTTACTTTAAAGATGAGTCGTTTTGAAGACGAAGGCCTCAGAAGACTTCATCAGCATGGGACGCTTCATGAAAGCTCTTGTTATTGTAAGGAATTATACACGTCGTCCCATGGGGGAAGATTGTTAGAAATTCATTTTATGTGACGACATTTAAGAATTCCCATTAGTTATCATAGTCACACACGCTTAGACTAGACTAGGAACGTTGTATAGTTTAAGCAGCGTGTGTGACTATATATACCCCTCCTTAGCTTCCAAGGAGGGGTGTTGCTTGTGTCATTTTCTCATTTTTAATATATTTTCCTTTCTTTCACACAACCACTCTCTCTCTAAGCTCAACAATGGCTTCCACCACCATTTACCACCATGTTAGACCACCGGATCATATATATCAAATCCTCACCTATCTTAACCTGTTGGTATGTCAGGTACCTAGATATGAACGTAACTGTATCTTGCTTCGTAGAAACTCGATACATAGAAATTTACGGAACTATGAGTCTCCAAATTTAGACCTCTCTTAGCGTAGGATTTTCTGGGCACCTAATGTAGTGTAGGGTTCTCATCTTTGCGCATTAGCTGAGTCATGGTAAGATTAACCATGCAAATCCATGTGATCCAGCGTGTCACTGTAATCAACCAGAATTGATATTGGAAATTTCTAGGGTGGAATTTCTCCTGTCATAGAATTTGTAACATGGTGCAAATATGGTCTTCCTGTTCTTCTCTAGACTTAGAGGAAATCAGGTTGTCCTCAATGAGAACACTAATGAATTTGCTTATGAGTTCATGGAAACTCATTCTTATAATTCTGTTGGAGCATTGATGGGACTAATTCAAAATCATAAATCCAGCATGACCGAGTCGTGTACGAATAGCAGTCATGGACATGTCCTGCTCTTTCACTCGTCACTGTTGGCAGCATGATCATGAGTTCGATCTTGGAAAAGTGATTAACACTATAAGGTCGATTGGACATGTTGTCAATACGTGGAGGAGAAAAATGGTCATGAATGGTGATTTGTTTAAATCGACGGTAGTCGACACATAATCTCATGGTACCGTCCTTCTCCTTGTAGGTTCTTTTGGAATGTATGGGAAGATTTTGGAATATATAACAGTCATGGCTAACCAAGCACGTGCTTGTAAAGCATAAGTGATTTGTACATATTTTCCTGATGGAAAATCATGCTGAATATATTTAGGAGTCTGAACATCACCGTACATACTCATGAATCGTAGCATGGTGTGCGGTTCGTAGTCCATAATTAGGATTAAATTTAACTCGCATCTGTCTGAGGTAAAGCGTTATCAGTTGGGATCTTATCATTAGGCTGAAGAAAACCTTCGTATACATGGGAAATACGAATGGCGTATTTTATGGTAATGAGTATATATGGAATATGGTGCAAGAATGAAAGTGTCATCAGCAACGTGACAGTTCTCACTGCTGCGCCGGTAATAGTACTGAAATTCTTGTGGCCTGAGTAATGCATGGCACAACAAAATGGATATACCCTTGGAGGGTACCCTGAATTTCTTAGAAATGTCCCATAATTGGACGTGAGTCATGTGACTTGACTCGTGTCTTGGGAATATAAGCATGACATATGTCTTGACTGGTTTCTTGACATGTGTCTTCAGAAAGTATACGTGAGACATGTGTCTTGACTGATGTCTTGACATGTGTCTCGAGACGTGAAACAATAGAACTACACTATTAGGTTATTATGCCAGAATTGGCGGATTGGTTAGACTACTGATCATTTTAATGTTCACGTTCGCGGACAGAGCTTCGGTTGCGATTTCTAGGATAGTTGTTGTCATAGTAGTGGTTACTATCATCTTGTCGGTTAGTTTCATAACGGTCATTCTCATGACTCTGATTCATGTAACTATTCAGCTGAGTGGCCGGCTGGTACCGGTTTGCACTCATATGACTGAAATGACAACCAAATAACGTATGACATGTAACTAAGAACTTGGGACATGATAGATGGAAATCGTCTGGTGGTGAAGCATCTTCTCGTCCGATCGCTTTGATCTAACGCCTTTGTCTTCGTCTTGTACGATCTCCAAGTTGTGAACAGCATCAGCATGTCGTAGCGTCTCCAACATCAGCAACATCAACCTTTAGTAACATCTCCAAGTTATGCGCGGCATCAACAATTTTGTAGAATATCAGCAAGCGGACATATGCCTGAGATGATTCAGAATCGACTAGCAAATACTCGTGAAGTATTACAAGTGAAATACATATGGATTTAGGTACGTGTAATACACCTGGAATACGGTGCATGGAGTACACATGAAATGCTCATGAAATGATCGGTATGGGGTTGATCATTTTTCATGATTTAAGGAAAATATATCGGTTAAACGGTTAGAAAAACAATCATGATAATCTGGAAATATTAGCATAGACATCATTCTGGTTGTATCGAGAAACGTTAAAGTGTGATTACAAAATTCAACGATGATTTGCCTGACAGCATGATCAATGAAAACCAACCATGACTATCATGAAAGCAGGATTCAATGAAATAAAACAATGTCTTGCATGAAATCATAAATAACAAAAGAGGCGTAAGACGTAATCAACATGAAGACGGAATTATCATGAAGAAACATGAAACAATCTATCATGAAGGAGTGAATAACATAATCAGCATGAACTGAAGTTAACCATGACAGTATGAAAACCTACTTGACATAAAAACATAGTAACTTATGAGGGGACATGAAAAAAAAATTATGCCAATAAATCGTGAGAAAAACTTTATGCATGAAAAACAGTGCATGAATGCGTAATGTAGTTTATAAAAACCTTTATATATGCGAGGGGACGCCTATGGGTCGGTCCCAAAACAAAAGACATGGCGAGGGGACGCCTATGGGTCGGTCCCAAAGTTAAAAGTTTCGATAAAAGCACATGCGACTAAATAGGGCCAGTCCTGTACCAACCATTACTTAGTCATAATTCCTGCAACAATGATACATGAAACATAAATGAATGAAACTCACCTGTCAAAACTTATCAGAAAATTTTTTTATGTGACTAATTATGAACTACTGGGTTCAGTTCACATTAATCATAGTTCCTGAGGAACATCATGCATGAAACAATGAGACATAACAAAATATGAATGACGGTTGTCCATCCATATTAGTAAAACAATATCGATGAAAACATCAAGGTTAAAACCTCAAGGTGCTGAAAACATCATGGTTAAAACAACAATGCGCTGAAAACATCAATACGTAGAATAACAAACGTTGGCTTAGGAAGCTCCTGGTGACTACCCACTAGTCACAGGTCGAGTTTTAGAGCCTACAGGTCGAAACCTTGGCTCTGATACCAAATCTGTAACACCCAATTTTGATAGATGGAATATCACGCGTAATTATGGCGTATCATCAAAGCATACAAGGTAATATGTAGTAAAACATACATGACCATAGGGTAAACCGGAATCAAACATCGTTCCCCCAAACATAAGCCAAAACATAATAAAGTAAATGAAATGAATGAAAGACTTATACAAGCATAAGTATATGAAGGAAAAAGGAGAAGAAGTCTATGGCAGCTTCCATCCTATGCATGTCCTCCAAAATGCTCGAGTCTGTACTAGGGTACCTGCCATTTTGGGACATGGAAAGAAAAGTAACGGCTGAGCAAAACGCTCAGTGCACAGATGTACAAATAAAGCATGAATAATATAAGCATATAACAGCGAAAGAAAACTAAGTCCTGGATAACCCGGTAAAGTCTTAGTAAAACTGGTTTTATAGTTTGAAAAGCCTTATGTTTATCTTATAAAAACTGTTTAACATATATTACCATTAGCCAATATAGGTCATGAAAATCCACCGTGCATGAATACTTAGAGGGGTGACCTCATCATGCAAATTAGAGGGGCTGCCTCTAATTTAATATACTGGTTTTGGGTAGGAGGGATCAGCTCCTTGTGAAGGATGCAAGGCACACACCACATTCACACTGAGTAATCTGCTGAAAACATGTAACTAGGATGCACCCATACGCCCCACATGATAAATATAATAATATGGCCAAAAGCTGAAGGGACGCCACGAGCAATCACTCCGCCGTGGGGAAGTCATAACACCAGTGCCTCTAGTGTTATGGTTATGGTACCTCCATAACTAGGTGAAACTGTTCATGCATGTATATGGCTTCAGGTATTCTAAATTAAAAATAAGCAATCAAACATATAAACTTATACTATGGGAAAACAGTTGGCTGCATACGGGGAATCCTAATAAGGAAAGAATGTCCATACTGAAAGGACGAGAATCCGTACCTTATGTCCAGTGAACGAAGAAGACGAACGAAAGAGAGTCCTACTTCGGTATCACTAATGCTACATAAATACATACATGTATAAGTATCTGATTACTAAGTACGTAACTGGTTTTATATCATGTCTTAGCTTGTTTTATATGTTCATGTCATGTTTTACTGTTTTAAGCTTTATGCTGTGTTTATCTTATATTATGTCTATTCTGATTAAGTATTTCTTGTATTTCATGTATTATTATACTTGTTGTGTAATAATAAGTAACTTTCTAAAAATAGCAGGTTTCCTAAAATAGAAAGTTTCCAAAAATAGAAAGTTACCAAAAATAGAAAGTTTCCAAAAAATAGAATTACTGCTTAAAATAGATAAGTTTCTAAAAATAGAAAGTTTCCATAAATATATTAGCTGCCTTAAATAAGCTAATTATATAAGCTTAAGTGTTTACGGATTAATATTCTAAGTCATGTTATTATATAGTATAGTTTATTAATTATGTCATGTGAATTAAATAAACTACAGGTTAAAGTATTTAATTAAATAAAAGTAAAATAAATACTTAGGTTAAAACATGTATTAATATTTATATTAATATAACCTAAGTCATGAAAATTAATTAATTATAAGTCATGTTTAAATAATTAATTAATTATTTATAGTCTAAATCTAAATAATTAAATACTTTGTCTAAACTTGTAATTATTAATTTATAACAATATTGCATGATATTGTAAGTATTTATTAATTAATAATAATCCATGATTTACTAATTAAACTCTATAATTCGATTAGCTAAGTTTAACTTATCACATGTACATGAATAATTATGTAGATAATTATCTAATCAGAAGCTTTGTTTAAATAACATGTACAACATAAGCCATGGTTTTAATCAAGTAAAACTACATTTAAGTTAAGCATGTAATTAATTTAATTAAAAGGTATTAATTAAGCTAATTAGGTTAAATAAAATACATGTTTATTAATTTAGCCAAACACCCCCCCCCCTAAATCTGCCTTAAACTGTGAACAAAACGCACCCTTAACTGTTTATAAACTCAAAAACAAACAACCCCCTTAACTGCCAGTTCCCCCTGGAAGTTCTGTGTTCCCCCTGCTTGTTAAAACCCTCGGTTCCCCCTGACAAGCAAAACACCACCACTGGCCGCAGCCAGTGGTTCCCCCTGCTAGGCCGTCGTTCCCACTTTTTTAGCACAAAACCCAGCCAGCACCCAATTAGGGTTGTGGCTGGTGATCAGAAATCATTACCGAGAGTCTCTTGACTCTCGGTTTGTGTGCCAAACCACCACAGCGACACCAAAACGAACCCCCCTTTATAATTACTTCTTTTTAACATGTTTTAGATCATATTCCAAGGATTCGTGATTAATTAATCTAAGCAAATAAAATAAAAAAGAGATTAGGGTTTACTTACACATGTTTTAGAATTTTTGGAACAACAAGCATGAATCACATCTTGCTTTCCTGGATCAAAGGCGGTTTTTGTTCTTGTTCTTGGTGTTGAAAACCCACGGCAGGAAGAAGAAAAAGGGGAGAGGAAAAAAAGTGACGGCTAGTTCTTGTATTAGGGTTTTTATCTTGATTTTTGTGTTTGTCCAAAATAAACACTACACCCCCCGTCTTCTGGTATACACGGCCACAAACACACTTGGGCCTTGAGCCCAAGTCCTTCCTTTTTCTTATTTGTCTAAAACAGCCCCAAATAAACATTATACTTTCTTTCTTTTATTTATTCACGTCACGAAAACGTTATGCGTAAACGTGTTTTAATGTCGTGAATTTCTTAGTCATCCTTATACATATTAAACGTGATTATTATTTATGTAATAGTAGTCGTGTTAAATCCTCGTGTCACGTGATTATAATAATCATGCTAAATGTTCGTGTTTACGTGCTATATAGTTATCGATCGTGACTTAATATATTAATTCGTGTTCGTAATAAATATTTATACATACGTAATATTAGTTCGTGATTAAATTACGTTCATGATTTCATGATCGCATGTTCGTGTTTATAATTATTATTGGAATAATTATCGTGTGCTCATACGTAATAAATACTTATCGTGTTCTAGCACGTACGTAATACTCGTAATTCTTATACGTGAAACGTAAACATGTTATAAAAGGAAAGTTCTAATCATATACGTACGATCTTAAGGGTACTATTCATGGTAAAAGCATGCGGGTTTTACAGCATGACTCGAGTTCACCGTGATGTACGAGTTATTGGTACATGACTCGGTGTTTTATAAGTCGTGTATGGCGAGGCTCAAGTTCACATGGTGTACGCGTTCGTCGGATACAAGTGGGTGGTGTAAGAGTTGGTGGCGTGTACGAGTGTGTGGCATGTACGAATTGATGGTGTACGAGTCCTTAGTGTACGAGTTATAGTGTGTGAGTAGGTGGTTTACGAGTCATGTGTGGCTAGGCTCGAGTTCACATGGTGTACGAGTTCGTCCTTTTCAACTGTGTGACGTATGAGTCGGGAGTATACATTTGTTTGACGTCGAAACATGCTCCAAACAGGTTCAATCATATTCTTTGGTTTAACACTCGTCTTGCTACCGGATCGAAACCGATGGCTTTTTTTAGTTTGCGTGTATCAAAACTTTGCACAAAAAGGTTAACATGGATTTGAGTTTTTGAAGACGAAGTGTTTCGATTTGTTTTCCGAGACGTGAATGTATCAACTGATTATATGTTTCATGTTATTAACTCTACACAACTGGAATTGGTTGTCAAATATGAATTGTACACAATTTGAATTGTTTGCATCAGTCGAATAAAACATGTGTATGGTGTATCACGGCAAAAAGAATCATAATGATAAAATGATAAATTTGAGATTTTTGTTTGGAATCTAATGCACCTTGTATCAGTATTATATTAAATGTATCAATCCAACATGTATATTTTTTTATATTATATTAAAAATGTATCAATGCACCTTATATTATATTAGGTGTATCAATGCACCTTGTATCCTTTTTACGTAAAAATGAAACAAATTGGTTTAGAAAATTCATGAGCATAACCTAACTCTCTCTCTCTCTATCTCTCTCTCTCTCTATATATATATATACATATATATATATATATATATATATATATATATATATATATATATATATATATATATATATATATATATATATATATATATATATATATATATATATATATATATATATATATATATATATATATATATATATATATATATATATATATATATATATATATATATATATATATATATATATATATATATATATTTTATATATATACATATATAGATATATATACGTATATATATATATATGTATATATATATATATATAGATATATATACGTATATATATATATATATATATATATATATATATATATATATATATATATATATATATATATATATATATATATATATATATATATGTATATATATATATATATATATATATATATATATATATACATACATATATATATAAATACATGTATATATATATATATATATATATATATATATATATATATATATATATATATATATATATATATATATATATATATATATATATATATATATATATATATATATATATATATATATATATATATATATATATATATATATATATATATATATATATATATATATATATGTATATATATATATATATATATATATATATATATATCTATATATATATATATATACGTATGTATATATATATATATATATATATATATATATATACGTATGTATATATATATATATATATATATATATATATATATATATATATATATATATATATATATATATATATATATATATATATATATATATATATATATATATATATATATATATATATATATATATATATATATATATATATATATATATATATATATATATATATATATATATATATATATATATATATATATATATATATATATATATATATATATATATATATATATATATATATATATATATATATATATATATATATATATATATATATATATGACAACCCGTCAATTTCAGGTCGTTATTTTAATCTCGACTATTACGTATTACGTGTTTACTTTAATGAGAATTTAAAATTTATCGACTAACCGAGAAGGTTATGACTTGAAACTAGCGTAAAAATGTCGATTAGATGAAAACCGGCAAAATATGTTAGGTATCGATATTATATTCTCAAATAATCATAAAAATGAGTTTTATTATATTTAATCCTTATTTCTCGTGTTTTAGGTTTTAACAAATGACGATAACTATTAGTGACCGCGATACCGACGGATGCCCAAAAATTTACGTTTTATTATCGATTGTCTCGATATTTTATATTTTCGACGTTTTCGATTTAATTGCGTTTTAAGTCGTGTCGAAGCTTTGTTATTATATTTTGAAGCGTTTTTAACTTTCAAAAAGTATTTTTACGAAACCCGAGCCCCGTAAATATTTTTCAAAATTTACAATTTACATTTTCTACCTTGTAAACTATTTAATTTCATTTTGGGACCAAAACTATGCAAAATTGGCAAAATCTATCCCACTACCCCACTATATATTAAAATTCCACTAACTATTTTTAATAAACAATTCATTTAAAAAAAAATCAAAATCTCTCTCTTGTTCTTCATTTTGGCCGTCCACCCCCAACACCCCAAACCCTTTGATTTTTGATTTTCTACTTTGAATCTTCCAAATCTAATTCAAGACCCATCTTGGAAATTCAACAAGCTTCAATTTGGTATAAATTTTTCCAACATGCATCCACTAATTTTTTCTTTTCAATTTTTGATGAAGAACATGTTGTTTGATCCATTTTTATGGTGAAACATGTGTTAATATTATTATATTCATAGTGGGATGTTTTTGCATATTATTTATTTTGAGTGGCTTAATTTCTGGATGATCATTCTAGGGTGTTAGGAGTTAGATGGATGTGTTAGGATGATATTAGGATGATATTAGGAGTATAGAAATTGTTGGAATGGGTTGAAATATTGATTTGATATGATTTTTAACTAGTCATTTTAGACCAGTAGGTAAAAGGGTATTTTTGAAAGTCTTAGGTCTGATTATGAAATGGGATGATGTAATATTATTGTAGTAATCTTCAAGACGCTCGTTTTGCCGCTTGAATGAGCTTCTAACTCATTACGAGCGAAACGTTATGCTAGTTTTAGTATTCGTGTACCGGGAGACGAGTATCGGCACAATCCGAAAATTATTGTCGATATTTGGATCGAATCTCGGGGAGTATAAAATGAGTTTTAAAATGTTCAAGGACTGTTGTAAGTTTCTAAACCTCAGGTCATGAGTTTATTTTCAAACCCGAGTGTCGGTTTTGCAAACGGAATTGTTTAGATAAGTCAAAATGGTTTTACAAGTCAAAGACGTAAAACTATCCGGTTTTTATAACACGAAGGTGTGTCGGGCAGAAGGTCTTAGAAGTAATATTTTTGAATGAAACTTAAACTGAGTCATATTCATATTATGTGTGAGTTTTTCACCAAGTTTTGTCGAAATCGGACAAGTCTAGATAGGTTAGATTGGTGTGTACATTTGGAGTGTACATGCTGATTGGTATTTTAGACACGTAGTTCAATACTTGTGTGGCGTGAGTTAAGTATTCACTATTGGACATGGTGACTTACGCAAGTGTTAAGTCATTATATAAATGACTTATTTACTGGTCCTAGGGAAGTAAAATGATGGTTTGACTTGCGTTGACTTTTCGTCCCATGACGGGTCAATGTCGAGTGTGCAAGTGTTTAAAAGAATAGTGTTGAATAAAAGGGTATAGAAGTACACTTATATTGTTAATTTTTCGGGATTTTCATGGTTATATGAAATTGAGTTTCGTATTATATAAGTATCATTTATACTTGAGTCGTTTATTAACGAACGCGCCTTATTTGGTAGGTTGCGGTCTTCGTGTTTAACGGACATCACAAATCGTCGGCGATCGTCACATTACTACTATCGTACCAAGGTGAGTCTATAGCCTCGCTTTAACATGTTTACTTGTTTTATAAAACCCGCGAGGGGGATAACATGCTTGTTTTATTAAAATAAAAGGGGTACAACGAGAAGTTGTGAAAACCCTTATTATTGGAAAAGTATTTATTAATAAATGAAGGGTACAACGAGAAGTTGTGGTAAACCCTCTTTCTTTTAAAATTGAACACAAAAGACCTGATTGTATGCTTAGATGAAAGTTGTTATACAAGTTTGTTTAGCCTTAAAAGACCCATGAATCGTGAATTGTTAATCGAAAGGAATGCTAATACTATGGATAGATCTATCGGGGTGACACCCAGTCCGGTCACGACTAGCTATCGCGTGGTGTTGTGATGCACCAGTAATGAAACATCGGATGCAATTGTATAAGAGAAATATACGCACTTGGCTAGGTGTGTTGGGCTGAAATAATATATGTTAACGTTCAATTTCACGAGACTTATGATATAACAACGATAATTATGTCTGATCCACATGATTGTCAACCACGGAAGGTTTATTCAGAATACTTGTGTTCGTTTATTTAATTTAAACTCTATAGATTCACTCAGCATTTTTGTTGACTTTATAGCATGTTTTATCTCAGGTCCATGAAGAAGGCACTCAAGGAAGGCGGTTTCATGTAGCTTGCTTAATTAAAATGTTTTGGCCCGCTTTTCTAAACTATGTCCATTCAAAGAAACTTTTATCGTTTGGTTGGTTGTGTAAACTTTAAAACTATTTGGGACCGCGTATGAACTGTTTTATCTTTAAATAAATGAATGGATGTATGTTTTATTAAAACGACTCATTTTGAGGTGTTTTTTATGATATTGAGAATGAACCATGATAGTAACACACAATGACCCTTCCGCTGCTATGACCCGAAATTGGGGGTGTTACAGATTGGCATCAGAGCTCAAGTTATAGAGAACGAAAAGATTTTCCAAAAATAAAATTTTGAAATCTTTTGACTATAACATCTGCAAGCGAAACCTCCGAGTTGCCAATGGACGAGAATAAGAAAAGTATATATATGTTATAAATATTTAATTATTAATTATACTTAAAGTATAATGAAATTACATTTATTTATAAATGTTAATTATTTGATTATTATAATACTAATACGTGATGTACAAACGACGCTGATTGTCACAATTGAAATCCCTGTGTTTTGACTCATTCCTCGTGAATCTTCGTTCCTTGTCTAAATTATACTCTTTGTTCTATCATCCATTCTTGTTTCTTTTCATCTATCTATTCTTATTTTGTGTTATTCATGTTTTGTTATCACAAGCATTGAATGAATACTCATTTTGATGTGAATTGTGTAACAGGATTATGCCGCCGAAACAATTGACTGAGACTCAGTTACGTGCTATAGTAGCTGATCAATTTCAGGTCTCTATGAATGCATTTATGGCAAATATGAATAATGGAGCCGGTGGAGCTGGTGGAGCTGGTGGATCTGGTGGGTCTGGTGGAGCTGGTGGATCCGGTGGATCTGGTGGAGCTGGCGATACTGGAGCTGGCAATAATGGAGCTGGCACTAATCGAGCTGGTAATACTGGAGCTGGTAATACTGGAGCTGGCAATGCTGGTGCTGGAACTGGTGATGCTGATAGACCAGTGATTCCTGAAAACAAGAAGTGTAATTATACCTCGTTCATGAAATGCAAACCTCCAACTTTTAAGGGTACTGAAGGTGCTGTTGGGTTAATGCAATGGTTTGAAAAATTGGAATCCGTGTTTCGATTTAGTGGAAGTGAGGAAGGAGACAAGGTGATGTTTGCCTCTGCTACTCTTTAAGGGCGAGCATTAACTTGGTGGAATGGAAGAATGGCATCAATGGGTATGGATGCTGCTTATGCTACACCTTGGGTTGAAGTAAGAAGGTGGATGACTGAGGAATTCTGTCCAAGGAGTGTTATTCAGAGGTTAGAACAGGAACTATATCAGCTGAGACTGAAGGGAACTGACATCGATGGATACACAAACAGATTCCATGAACTTGCTCTACTTTGTCCAAACAAAGTTAACCCAGAATACTTGAAGGTGGAGCAGTATATTCGAGGCTTACCTACCAACATCCGTGGTGATGTGACCTCATCTAAACCTGCCAATATTGATGAAGCTGTTCGTATGGCCTACCAACTAATGGGACAAATCATCCAAGACAAGGCTGATGGTGTTTCTGAAGGTAACAAAAGAAGAGCTGAAAATGATAGTGATGATCGTGGTGATAACCGTCAATCTCACAATAGGAATCAAAACCGAAGGAGGGGAAAATCTTATCAGTTGGGTGAAGCCGAAGTGAAGCAAAACCCGAAAGTTGTCACTGGTACGTTTTTACCGAACAACCGTTATGCTACAGCTTTATTTGATTCTGGTGCCGACAAAAGCTTTGTGTCTACAAGTTTTAGTACCTTAATTGATATCAAACCGGTCGAATTAGACGCGAGTTATGAGGTAGAACTAGCTGATGGTAAATTAGTGAGTACCAATCGTGCGCTCCTAGGATGTTCTCTTAATCTCTTGAACCGTATTTTCAAAATAGACTTGATGATTGTCGAATTTGGAAGTTTTGATATTATTATCGGAATGGATTGGCTATCCAAGTATAACGCGTCTATCTTGTGTGGAGAAATGAAAGTTAGGATTCCCTTAGATGACAAGACCATGGTTATCGAAGATGATCAACGTAATTCACGACTAAAAATCGTTTCATGCATTAAGGCTCGTAAGTATATCGAAAGAGGTTGTGAGTTATTCCTAGCTAAAGTATTGGAGAAGGAATCGAAGGAGAAACGTGCCGAAGATGTACCTGTCATCCGTGACTTTCCTGAAGTGTTTCCGGAAGATTTGCCTGGACTTCTGCCTCCAAGGCAAGTAGAATTCCAAATTGATCTAATTCCTGGTGCTGCTCCCGTGGCTCGTGCGCCATATCGTTTAGCCCCATCCGAGCTGAAGGAGTTATCTGTGCAATTGCAAGAGCTATCTGATAAAGGTTTTATACGACCGAGTTCGTCACCTCTGGGAGCTCCTGTCTTATTCGTTAAGAAGAAAGATGGTTCGTTCCGTATGTGTATTGATTACCGAGAGCTGAATAAGCTAACGATCAAGAATCGTTATCCGCTTCCAAGAATTGATGATTTATTTGACCAACTTCAAGGTTCTCGTGTTTTTCTCCAAGATTGATCTTCGTTCTGGTTACCATCAACCTCGCATACGTGAGGAAGATATTCCTATTACGGCGTTTAGAACTCGTTATGGTCATTATGAGTTTCTGGTTATGCCTTTTGGTTTGACTAATGCACCTGCTGTATTCATGGATTTAATGAATCGCATTTACAAGCCGTATCTTGATAAATTCTTGATCGTTTTCATAGATGATATTCTAATCTAATCCAAGAGCAATGAAGAGCATGCCGAACACTTAAGGATTATCTTGAACTTGGTAAAGAACGAAAAATTGTACGCTAAATTCTCAAAGTGTGATTTTTGGCTTAATTTTGTACAATTTCTCGGACATGTGATTGATAAAAGTGGAGTACATGTTGATCCTGCAAAGATCGAAGCCATCAAGAATTGGAGTGCTCCGACTACTCCAACTGAAGTACAACAATTTCTAGGTTTGGCTGGTTATTACCGAAGGTTTATTGAAGGATTCTCTTTGATATCGAAACCATTAACTAAGCTGACTCAGAAGAATAAACCGTATGTGTGGGCGATGATGAAGAAGAAGCTTTCCAAACCCTGAAGATGAAACTCTGTAGTGCGCCAATTTTATCGTTACCTGAAGGAAGTGAAGACTTTGTTGTTTATTGTGATGCATCTCTTTGAGGATACGGTGCTGTTCTTATGCAACGTGAAAAGGTAATCGCATATGCCTCTAGACAATTAAGGAAGAATGAGGAGAACTACACAACCCATGACTTAGAATTGGGTGCTGTCGTTTTTTGCTCTGCGACTTTGGAGACATTATCTGTATGGCACGAAGTGTACAGTATTCACTGATCATAAAAGCCTACATTACATATTGGATCAAAAGGAGCTGAATATGAGGCAACGTCGATGGGTTGAACTCTTGAGTGATTACGACTGCGAAATTCGTTATCATCCAAGAAAGGCGAACGTGGTAGCTGACGCGTTAAGTCGAAAGGAAAGGGAGAAACCGATTCGAGTGCGTGCTTTGGTGGTGACAGTTCATAATGACTTACCTGAGCAGATTCGAAATGCACAAATCGAAGCGTGCAAGAAGGAAAATATTGTAGCCGAAAAATTTAGAGGAGACGGTGAAACATTTGAGACGCGAGACGATGGTATCAAATGTTTGAGAGGTCGAATCTGGTTACCATTATATGGTGGACTGAGAGACTTGATTATGTTAGAGTCTCATAAGTCCAAGTATTCTATTCATCCTGGATCGGACAAAATGTACCAAGACTTGAAAAAGTTATACTGGTGGCCGAATATGAAAGCTGATATTGCAACATACGTCGCGAAATACTTAACATGTGCAAAAGTGAAAGTTGAATATCAGAAGCCGTCAGGATTACTTGTCCAACCTGAGCCCCGTAAATATTTTTCAAAATTTACAATTTACATTTTCTACCTTGTAAACTATTTAATTTCATTTTGGGACCAAAACTATGCAAAATTGGCAAAATCTATCCCACTACCCCACTATATATTAAAATTCCACTAACTATTTTTAATAAACAATTCATTTAAAAAAAAATAATTCAAAATCTCTCTCTTGTTCTTCATTTTGGCCGTCCACCCCCAACACCTCAAACCCTTTGATTTTTGATTTTCTACTTTGAATCTTCCAAATCTAATTCAAGACCCATCTTGGAAATTCAACAAGCTTCAATTTGGTATAAATTTTTCCAACATGCATCCACTAATTCTTTCTTTTCAATTTTTGATGAAGAACATGTTGTTTGATCCATTTTTATGGTGAAACATGTGTTAATATTATTATATTCATAGTGGGATGTTGTTGCATGTTATTTATTTTGAGTGGCTTAATTTTTGGATGATCATTCTAGGGTGTTAGGAGTTAGATGGATGTGTTAGGATGATATTAGGATGATATTAGGAGTATAGAAATTGTTGGAATGGGTTGAAATATTGATTTGATATGATTATTAACTAGTCATTTTAGACCAGTAGGTAAAATGGTATTTTTGAAAGTCTTAGGTCTGATTATAAAATGGATGATGTTATATTGTTGTAGTAATCTTCAAGACGCTCGTTTTGCCGCTTGAATGAGCTTCTAACTCATTACGAGCGAAACGTTATGCTAGTTTTAGTATTCGTGTACCGGGAGACAAGTATCGGCACAATCCGAAAATTGTTGTCGATATTTGGATCGAATCTCGGGGACTATAAAATGAGTTTTTAAAAATGTTCAAGGACTGTTGTAAGTTGCTAAACCTCAGGTCATGAGTCTATTTTCAAACCCGAGTGTCGGTTTTGCAAACGGAATTGTTTAGATAAGTCAAAATGGTTTTACAAGTCAAAGGCGTAAAACTGTCCGGTTTTTTATAACACGAAGGTGTGTCGGGCAGAAGGTCTTAGAAGTAATATTTTTGAATGAAACTTAAACCGAGTCTTATTCATATTATGTGTGATTTTGTCACCAAGTTTCGTCGAAATCGGACAAGTCTAGATAGGTTAGATTGGTGTGTACATTTGGAGTGTACATGCTGATTGGTATTTTGGACACGTAGTTCAATACTTGTGTGGCGTGAGTTGAGTATTCACTATTGGACATGGTGACTTACCCAAGTGTTAAGTCATTATATAAATGACTTATTTACTGGTCCGAGGGAAGTAAAATGATGGTTTGACTTGCGTTGACTTGTCGTCCCATGACGGGTCAATGTCGAGTGTGCAAGTGTTTAAAAGGATAGTGTTGAATAAAAGGGTATAGAAGTACACTTATATTGTTAATTTTTTCGGGATTTTCATGGTTATATGAAATTGAGTTTCGTATTATTTAAGTATTATTTATACATGAGTCGTTTATTAACGAACGCGCGTTATTTGGTAGGTTGCGGTCTTCGTGTTTAACGGGCATCACAAATCGTCGGCGATCGTCACATTACTACTATCGTACCAAGGTGAGTCTATAGCCTCGCTTTAACATGTTTACCTTGTTTTATAAAACCCCGCGATGGGGATAACATTCTTGTTTTATTAAAATAAAAGGGGTACAACGAGAAGTTGTAGTAAACCCTCTTTTTTTTAAAATTGAACACAAACGACCCGATTGTATGCTTAGATGAAAGTTGTTATACAAGTTTGTTTAGCCTTAAAAGACCCATGAATCGTGAATTGTTAATCGAAAGGAACGCTAATACTATGGGTAGATCTATCGGGGTGACACCCAGTCCGGTCGCGACTAGCTATCGCGTGGTGTTGTGATGCACCAGTAATGAAACATCGGATGAAATTGTATAAGAGAAATATACGCACTTGGCTAGGTGTGTTGGGCTGAAATAATATATGTTAACGTTCAATTTCACGAGACTTATGAAATAACAACGATAATTATGTCTGATCCACATGATTGTCAACCAAGGAAGGTTTATTCAGAATACTTGTGTTCGTTTTTTTTAATTTAAACTCTATAGATTCACTCAACATTTTTGTTGACTTTATAGCATGTTTTATCTCAGGTCCATGAAGAAGGCACTCAAGGAAGGCGGTTTCATGTAGCTTGCTTAATTAAAATGTTTTGGCCCGCTTTTCTAAACTATGTCCATTCAAAGAAACTTTTATCGTTTGGTTGGTTGTGTAAACTTTAAAACTATTTGGGGACCGTGTGTGCACTGTTTTATCTTTAAATAAATGAATGGATGTATGTTTTATTAAAACGACTCATTTTGAGGCGTTTTCTATGATATTGAGTGTTGGAAACTCACTTTATGTGACGACATTTAAGAATTCCCATTAGTTATCATAGTCACACACGTTTAGACTAGACTAGGTTCTTGTACTGTTAAGCATGTCGTGTGTGACTATATATACCCCTCCTTAGCTTCCAAGGAGGGGTGTTGGTTGTGTCATATTTTCACTTAATACATTTTCTATTCATTTCACACACATCTAACCTCTCTCTCTCTCTCCAAGCCAACAATGGCTTCCACCACCATCTACCCACCACATTAGACCACCGGATCCATTTTAGCATTTCTACATTTGGCATCAGAGCCTCGGTTCTATCCTTGGATCGTGTTTATTTATGCGATTTGGTGGTCCATATTATTCTTGTGTCTCGTTACATTTTTTTTTGTGTCTCATTTTGTCAAAAAATTTTGTCACGTCCTCAATATTTGTTGAGAATAACTATCTGTCACAATTTTTTGTCCAACCGATCCATACTGTCACATGTTTTTTCTTGGTTTCATCATATCATGGTCTCATTGTTTCTTGGGTTCATAACCGTCTCCATCTATCCACGGTTTCACTTTTTAGCGGAATGTGTATATGGTCCAGGATTACTGTTTCATTTTTTTAAGTGGAAATGAGTAATTATCTGATTTTTTTACAGCATTTTTCTGGATTTTTTTTTTCTGGTAATTTTTATGAAGATGATGGTGATACCCAGATTTGCCAGAAAAATCCTACCCAGAAACAAGATCCCTGAAAAAACGGAACAAGGACCACTTTTGGACTCTGCTACATGGTACTATCGCTATTGCGATGGGGTGTTTTTCACACATTCCGATGGGTTGGCCATACCCATTGCGATGGGACTCATTCCGATGAGTCACATTGCGATGGGTGGCTGAACCTGTCGCAATGGCATATTTATGATGTCATGCTGCTAATTTTTTTTCTCTCACATTGCGATGGATTTTTTTATTGCGATGAGTTTTAAAGAAAACATTGCGATGAATTTTTTATTGCGATGGGTTTTTTCTTAAAGAGAAAATATTGCGATGGACAAGACTTGACCAGTTTAAACATTTGCCCGAGACCACATCTATAACAAAAATTTGACAGAACCACCACTTTTAACATTTTAACACATCCAACCTTATAACTCCACAACTCCAAAATCTAACCTAATCCCATTGTCACTTAATCCCCATCTAAGACTCGAACTAAAAACAGAAAAGATCTTAGTTTCGTTTCTTATATATATATTGAAGATATATTAGATCATTAAGATCTATTAGAAACGACATCATCATAGATCTATACTTAATTTTTGAAATTAAAGAAAGATTGATAACAGTCATGTTTCAATCAACTCTTCATTTCGTTTTTTTTTTTTTTTTTTTTTTTAGACCACAAAAAACAACATGCATGCTCAAAATATGCCTACCCGAGACCACAGATGTGATCTAGAAGTTGGATCCATTGATTGTCGATAGGAGACTGCTTTAAAGGATGATTTGTGTTTGTTTTTTGGTTTAAT